>JACRUU010000009.1:5599594-5762094 GCA_030449085.1 Kryptopterus vitreolus | reverse complement strand
TGTGTCTCATCGTCGCTGTGCTTTGGCAGGCGGAGGCGCCCGGCGATAGTCAAGGGCGTTTGTTATCACGGGAGACGAGATTGCGGCGGCACTCACACAAGGGAGGAGGTGTGGGAGGGGGGGAGAAAGAAAGAAGAATTGAGATCATCTGAAAGATCAGATGTTTTCCCACCACACTTTCTCCATAATACGCTGCAGGTTCACGCTCCCTGGAAATATTAAACAACACTCTCTCGCTTGTTCGGACATCGAGTGATTTCCTCCCCTGCTTAGAAATGCATTGGCAAATCGAGCGTTCCACGCGTCTCCTAAGGCCGATATATGTAACGAACGCCTCTCCCCGGCGGATGAAGGCGGCGAGACGTCGCTCGGTGCTGAGGATTTGCTCCTCGTAATAACTAAGCAAAGGCGCGCGAGGGTTGCGGAAAGAGACGATGAGCGCTCCAAGGCAACGCAAGCCGGCTAAAACTATGAAAAATGCAACAACTGTTGCATCTGCATAGGGTTGACACACACACACACGAAAAAAAAAAAAAACGCAGGATGAAAAGCGCTCGCAGGAATCAAAGGGCAAATCCGGGAGCTCGTTTTTCATGTGGACACAGATAATATGTAAATAATAGATCAGCCCGTTCTGCTCGTTGTGCTTTGTTTAACGTGCAACAGAACGCGGCTAATTTACTGTAGACACGTCATGCTGTGCGCGAGCGTGCATCAGGAGAGATTTATGCTCGATGCCATCAAGCTACCGAATATACAGGAACTCGGTAGTGTTACGATCGTTTGGACTGTATTAGTGTCTCATGCACTTAACGATCACATGTTTCTTCTTAGCTGTGATTCGCCAGAAAAAAAACGCAATCCAACAAAACACTCTCCATTTCAGCTGTGCTGTTAAAAACGGCTGAGGAACACACCGTGAGGCGAAGTCTGCACTAATCTGGACTCCTTTGAAAACAGCTTTAAAATGCTTAAATGCCCTGATTATCGTTTGCCAAAAGTTGCTCATCCAGACTGAAACGTCTGAATACAGGCATGGGCGTAAATCTAAACCGCTTTGACTAGCGTCATTAGCACTCAAACGTCACGGTAACAGCTAATGGCTACGCCTGCACTAAATTGGATCAAATCCGTCAGTAAAATAATGTGGATAAAATCCCTCATGCCTTCAACATCGTCATCAACCGTTTCCTCAAAGTTGCTGATCCGCCTTGAAAATGTCTGAAAACGGAAGTAAACGTAAACCGCTTTGACTAGCATCATTAACACCTGCTATTTATTTACTTTCCCGCTCTTTAAAATGTCGAGCCAATGACTAAGGGAGGGGTGTAACTCAGTGGTCTAAGATTCTGGGCTGCTGATTGGAAGATCCGGGTTTGAGCCCCGGTATGGCCAAGCTGCCGCCCTTGGGTCCTTGAGCGAGACCCTTAACCCTCTGTGCTCCAGGGGCGCCGTATCATAGCTGACCTTGCGCTCTGACCCCCAGCTACCATCAACAAGCCTAGAGAAGCAAAGAAAGAATTTCTCTGTGCTGTAATGTATATGTGACAAATAAAGGCTATTAATAATGTGGCCCGTTATGTTTTTTTTATATTGCTCTGCAAGACATTGCAATTCTCCCAAATCGCAAATGTTTCCCTGGTGCATTGAAAGAAGCCGGGGGTAATTACATAAACATTACATGTCCATCATATAAACATTACATGTTTAACGTATTATAAAACCTGTTTAAAAATAGCCGCCGTTTTCTTTTTTCCTCCCCCTAAACACTACTCAAAGTGTTTGAAACTGGCTGATTATGCGTACCCCCTCCCCCCTTCCAGTGCTGTGCATGGGTGTAAACATAGCGTCATTAGCACCTGGCTAACGGCTAAACTGTATAAAATTCCTCATGTCTTCAATATCCGTTTACTAAATTTTGCTTATCCGCCCTGAATTCCAGTTCACTGACGAACCACGTGATGGACAGGATCTCAATAGAAGGAAAGTGACGACCCTCATGAAACCTACAGGAACTCAAATGGATGGAATGATTTTCTAGGCGATCAGGAAGCTACAGTATGACTCAGCAAAACATAAAATACACACACACACACACACACACACACACACACACACACACACACACACACACACACACACACACACACACACTCTTCTGAGAGTACAACACAAAAAGTGTGGAATCTGGAGGGATTACTCGAGCACTGATGCTAATATGTTTAGTATCGGCGGTTTCTAACGCCGTGGCTCTAAACTCCCATTTTGACGAGACCATTAAACCCAAATATCCTATTGCACACTTTCCAGGCTTCGAAATCAGATATCGAATGTCGTCATCAATACGAGGCATCGAGAAGCTTTTATGCAAAAAAAATCAGCACGTTAGCACAAATTAGACCTTTTTTCTCGTATTTTATTTTGTACATTCCGTAATTTTCCTTTAATGGCGCTAATAGTTTATGGCCCCTCGTAGAAAATGCCTGGTCTCATATCATCTGATAATGTGGACATTATTCTGTCATACGACCAAAAAAAAACAAACAAAAAAAGGTCCATATGCTTTTTAAGATCTTTAATTTCCAACGTGTGCTATTCGCTTTACAAGATAATCATAATAATACGCAGTTATTGTCTGCTTTAAGAGCCGCACTGATGTGAACCGCCAGCATTACCTGATGGGTTGCGGAAAAAAAGCGTTCCGGCGCTTTACATTTGGACAGACGCGGCAAATCGGCATAACCCAATAAATACATATATAATGAAATAATTCCGCCTTATAGTCCCTTATCAGAGCAGACCAGACAGCAAGCCAATTTAATCCAAATGAAGTGTCTCCCCTTTCATCGTGTTGGGAAAGCGTCGAAAAAGGCACCCGAGCCCGAGAAACTAAGCATCCCGTATAAACAGCCTCAGCCCATTTTCTGCCATGACAGTGTAATGTTCATGCATTATGAAAATATATTGCGGCGTTTCACATCATGGGGACGAGCGACTCTCTCTCATCCTGGCTTGGGCTAGAGGAGTTAATTTTTAATGCAGTGTCATCAGTGGCTGGTTCAAAGAAGGTTTAACAATTTCTTCTTTTTTTTTCAAAAAAGGAGGGAGGGTCGGTTCTGTGACAGATTGAGATTAAATTTGCATGCGCATGAATGATGAAGAAAGTGTCGGTTTCAAACACAATGCGTGGCGTTCCGGAAAAAAAAAAAAAAGGAAACGGCGGCTATTTTTAAACGGGTTTTATAATACGATAAACATGTAATATTTTTCGACTGCGGCAGACTGCTGGCTTCTTTCAAAGCGCAAGGGAAACATCTGCGATGCTTTTATGAACGCCTTAGTGTCACACAGGGCTGACGTTCGGAAAAAAAAAAAAAAGATTTAAGCCACTACAATGAGTCAGGAGACCTAAATATATCTTGGAAAAATCCGTTGAAAATGTAGAAATGCATCAAAGTATGCTTTAAGAAATTAATATCTGTGAACACAATCCTTGCCTTGCCTTGTGACATGGCCAAGAGACACCATTCATTATTAATCCGTCCTGGATCGGAGAATTGATTCGGCATCAAAGAGGCGCGGGGAAATAAATAGATGTAATATACAACTCCCAGCAGAACCTCCACTGACTGACAAAGCAAATGTAGCCATGAGAGCAACGTCTACTGAGTCTACTGTCGAGCACAACACAAGCAAAGCAAAGCAGAAATGATGAATAAATTCCCTGACGAAAGAAGGAAAGAGGGAGAGAAAGAAAGAAAGAAAGAAAATAATTTGAGGTGGGAGGTAAGAAAGAATACAGGGTGAGAGGGTAAAAAGAAGGAAGGAAGAAAGGAAGGAAGGACTAAAGATGTAAAGGAAAAACTCGGAGAAAGGAAGGAAGGGCTAAAGTAAGAAATAAAATAGGAGGTAAGGACTGAAGCAAGAAAGAAAACAGGGTGGGAGGGTAAAAGAAAGGAAGGAAGGCATAACTACAGCAATAAAGAAAACTGTAAGAAAGGATAGAAGAGCGAAAGAAAGAAAGAAAGAGATGAGGAAGAAAGGAAACAAGGAGTAAAGCAAGAAAGAAAACAGGGTCGGAGGGTAAAAGGAAGGAAGGACTAAAGCAATGAAGAAAGACTGGCACAAAAGGAAAAAAGGGAAGGAAGTGCTAAAGTACGATAGAAAACAAAAAGTAAATTGAAGGAAGGAAGGAAAGAAGGAAATCTGCTGAACTTTAAACCCTGTGTTAGTACAAACGCCTGTATGTAAATGAATAAGCTGTAAATATAACATTTTTAAACGAATTGCTGAAAGTGATGGAGGTTAAAAACATTAGGAAGGAGGTGTATATATATATATATATATATATATATATAGTATATATATATATATATATATATATATATATATATATATATATATATATATATATAAATATATATATAAATGTTGCAGGAACTAAACTCTCCTCAACAAACAAAATCACACTGAATTGTTCCTGAGTGAAAAAGTGTTTATTGTATAATTTATTGCTCCGGTCTGATTTCATCACCTAAACCCTAAACATTTTCCCAGCAGGCCTTAACTCCTGCCAGAGAACACAAACAGTTTTGACCTTCGATGTCCACTATAGCCAGGTTTTTTTGAACGAAATAATCATCTAAAAGTATTTTTTTTTTCCACGGTGATCCAACAGACAACAAAAAAAACAACCTGCAAAGCAACGCTGAGACCAAAAGTTTACCTTCAGAATCGTGAAAGATTCAATCTCAACTCGGCAAACTTTTCCTTTGGCAGGTCATTCAGGAGCAGTTCATAGGTCATTTTCATTCATCTAGATCGGAATTCCAGTGACTGTTTAAACTGTGTGGAATGATGAAGGAACAAACCAACAAATACACTGAGGAAGGAAGGAGAGATGGAGGGTGGACAGAAGAAAACAAAGAGGAAGGAAGGATGGACTAAAACAAGAAAGCAAAACACTAAGGAAGGATGAAAATAAGAAGAAATGAAGGAAAGTAAAAAAAAAAATGAAGAAATAAGGAATTTGATGTATTGACTTTAATGCACACGGATTAAATGTACCGGTAGATTTAAAAGGTCTTACTTTAGATTTCCAAGAACTACAGACAAAAACACTGAAAGCATTTCCAAGAACAAACCAAGCAGATGTCACCAAGATACAAGATATTCCAGTGGCTCACAATCCTCTCATTAACAAACAGAGTGGAGGATTTCAGAAAATGATGCAATGACATTTAAAATATTCATTCATTCATTCATTCATCTTCTACCGCTTTATCCGATGTTCACTCGGGTCACGGGGAGCCTGTGCCTATCTCAGGTGTCTATGGGCATTAAGGCAGGATACACCCTGGATGGAATGCCAACCCATTCGCAGGGCACACACACTCACACACATTCACATTCACACACATTCATACACTAGGGGACAATTTTCCAAGGTGCCAATCAACCTACTGTGCTTGTTTTTGGACCGGGAGGAAACCGGAGAACCCGGAGAAAAACCCCCTTGAGGCACGGGGAGAACATGCAAACTCCACACACACATGACCGAGACGGGAATCGAACCCGGATCCTGGCGGTGTGAGGCGAATGTGCTAACCACTACGCCACCGTGCCCCTGCATTTAAAATATTTAGGGCTAGGGAAATAAAATTATGGGAATAGGGAATAATATATATATATATATATATATATATATATATATATATATATATATATATATATTTATTTATTTATTTATTTATTTAATTTTTAACAAATATATATTTTCACACAATAATTTTGAGCATTTTGAAAATATAGATGGCTTGCAAACCCAGCCCATTGTGTTTTATTCCCTTTACTTAACCCACCCCCACAAAAAAAGCACCCCACAAGTGCAATTATTAATGTTTAAGCAACACTGCATACCTGTTAATAGTGTCCAGTTGAGTTCCAGTTAATAATGTAGATTTTTTAATTAAGTTTTTAATGTGGAAATTACAATTATATATATATATATATATATATATATATATATATATATATATCTATATATATATATATATATATTATATATAGTTTTTTCTTTCCATGCAATAATATGTTATTGTTAATGATTTCATTGTGTTAATGAATTAATACATTTATTTAAATCTCTTGTTTTTCTTCAGCTGTAAAAAGCATTTCATATATGTGACAAAATTGGATTTGGTTCATTTGATCGTTCCCTAAACGCTGTGAACTGTGAATCCTTGCATATCCCGGCCATGTTACAGCATCCATTGAAGCAAAGACAGTTTACGGGCCTTGCTTAAGGGCCCCGAAAGAGGCAGCTTTTCAAAACCCAGGCCTTGAAATAACCCAGAGCCATCCCTAAAAAAATAATTATTCAGTCAGAGGAGGACTATATAATCTGCTTCCAGCATCCAAGAAACAAAATAATCTTTCTTTTAAGTGTAATGTCTAATTATGTACATTTATATGCTAGATATAATTTCTTTATGGCTTTCTGATTATAATTCAGCAGCTACTTCTTAGCAGGATGCCTCATTTCATCATCAGAAGCATTGCTTTTACCGCCTAAGCCACTTAAGGACATTTTATTAGTATGCATTTATTTATAGCATCAATCATTGATGTGTGGGGGTGAACATGAAGTTATTACTTATTTAAAAAAAATAATAGCCATGGCACAGGAGGTGCCGGTCTGCTCCTTCAATTTTGAGACTTACTAACCATGCTACCCTGTTGTTAAACGAATGCTTGTGCTAACAATAAGCCGAAAAAAAGCATAGCAGCCAGTGCACGGCTTTCAGGCTAATCAGAATGGTGGAACTAAAAACAATAGCGTCTGCAGTTGCTGAACGTCTAATTGAGATCTCCATGCTGAGCGTTTTAATATTCGGTGCTACACTGAAACATAACACTGGATCAAATACTATTCCATACTTATAGAGACCGTTGTGAATTGTTTATTATCGGGTGCAACCTACATGGGAAAAACACGACACGATGTTCTGCAGCTACAGATTCAGGTCCTAACAATACTACATGCAGTGTATGGACAAAAGTATTGGAATACCTGGCTTTTCTAGCCATTCCTCAATCTGTTACCATGAAGTTGGAGGCACACCAGTTTTATAGGATGTCTTTGGATTTAAATGTGGATCTAAATATAGATTGCAACGTTGGAAAACTGCACAAAAATGTTTATGTATAGTATACATAAACTAGCTAGCGAATGCAGCACAACGTGTTTTATTTCCTTTTACACCACAGAAAGAAGCCCACAAGTGCAATTATTAGTAATGATGAGCATATAAATATATATATATATATATATATATATATATATATATATATATATATATATATATATATATATATATATATATATATATATATATATAATATATATATATATATATTGTAACGCATTTAATGTTTTAAAAGTATATTTATATATATATATATATATCTATATTCATTCATCTTCTACCGCTATATCCGATCTTCCCTCGGGTCACGGGGAACCTGTGCCTATCTCAGGCATCTATGGGCATTAAGGCAGGATACACCCTGGATGGAATGCCAACCCATCGCAGGGCACACACACACACACACACACACACACACACACACACACTACACTAAGGACAATTCCAAGGTGCCAATCACTACCGTGCGGTGTATATATATAGTAATATATATATATATATATATATATATATATATATATATATATATAATATATATCATCATATGATCTCCATCTATTGCTCGTATCTTCCCCGTATGTTGTAGCCCTGGGTACCTGGTGACTAATCTGTCTCTCAGAAGAAGTCATGTGTTTGTGTGTTGGTTTGTTTTTCCTTCCACAAGCTCTCAGAGACAGGATGGAACACTTGTTAAGGGAATTGGAGTCTTCTCTACAGTTGTCTCCAACGGACAAAAAACAATTGACATTGTCAGGAGTCATCGCTATCTTTTCCAGCTATATCTGTACCCTCTCAAACACACACACACACATACACACACACACACACACACACACACACACACAGAATCACAAGCATGCTGCCACTTTGCTCACTTTGTTTATTCCACCACTGATGAAAGGCAGATGAAAGCCTAGAATTGCTGCTATTGGTTGTAAAATTACTCTGTGCATGTGTACGTGTGTGTGTGTGTGTGGCATTGTTAATGGCACTGAATAGAGTGGAAGCCTAAGTTGATGTGAATGAACCATGTTATCCTGTTTGTAGTCTCTCCAACACAAGGGCAAGTCACTAGAGCCATCAGTCTTGGTGTGCCAATATAAATGCTTCACAAACACATGTATGCACACTCACAGGTTTAGACATGTATACACATCTATGGGGGAAAAAAAGCTGACATATACACAGGGTTGCTCCTGACACTGAACAAAACATTCACTGCGATTCACTGGTAGAAAATGAGTTTAAATGGATAGTCTACCCACAAAAACATAAAAAAACAAAAAAATAATCTTTTTTTAACAGCACTGAAGTAAAAGTTTCAGCTCTGAGCTCTGTTTTCCATGTAAAAGATAGACAACAGAGTTTGAGCGATGGAAAGGTCAGATCATTGTCGTGACTTGACGTTCGTCAAAAGGAACGAATCTTTTTCTTGAGTCATTTAGTTCAATTTGTTAAAGAAATAAAATGACATGTTAAGCACATCCCTAACAGGTTCACATGCAAGTTTCAATAATGCAAACTGTTGTAAAGAGAATGTCAGGTGACAAAAGATTGATCGACTCATTCCACATGACTCATGGGATGAACTACTCTGCATAGCGTCTACAGAAGAACAAATGACTCGGAGTAGAAGATTCATGAGGTAAACTCTGTTAATAAATACTGTTTTCTATGTAGGTTATACCATGCATATCCAGTCGAAAATGAACAAATCACTTTTTATTTGTCTGAATCGCATTAAACACCCGTTCAAATTAAATGACTCCTTAATGAACGACTCATCACTAGATCAAAATACGGTGTAATAAACATCCACCTCACTACACTGCTTTGTATGTACAATTACCAATAATAACCTAATTATAACGGTAAAAATTATAAATAATATTAAAGCATTTGCCCTCCCGCACATACACTTTTATATGGTACATACATTTTATATGATTTTCTGCTCAACAGAAAAAAAAAATCCCCTCCATCAGCCTTTAGCAAAATATTAATTGAATCAATTTACAAAATAATTCCATGCCCCCCTAAACTCATATTGGACATGTTATTATATTATCCAAGACCAAGTCTTTTCCATTCCACGCTCCGGCATGACATGTCTGGACACATGTTTTTACCTCGCCAACCTCGTAATTGTGTTGTAATTGCATCTACAAAAAAAAGCATGACAGTCACCTTGGCGTGTGCCGAAGTTAAGTGAAAAGGAGGGGGGATTAGAAACAGCGATAAAATACTATCATGCAATTAATGAACAATTAGGTAATCGTTTGGATTCACTCAGGCCCATACGAAGTGTGACAGTGATCATCTGCAGCGGCTTCACCCGGGTCCAGGGTCAGCCGGACCCACCGGCGCAGCATAGCGCCCGAGAGGATGGTGGCTTAGCTCAAAATTACATCGCCTTTTTTTAGAGGGCCGGCGCACCGGTGAAGGTGCCCCTCGCACACAAATCCATTAGGATTCAAAGTCATTGAGGAATTCTTGGGTGAGGTGACGTCGCTCACAAAAGTGCATACTATACCTGATTAGGACATTTTAGATTTATTTTTCATTACAGTCATGGTCATAAATATTTGGACATCAATGAAGATAATGTTATTTTGGCGGTCTGAAAGTTATAGGACCATAAGTGTGTGTGTGTGTGTATATGTATATAGCGAGCAAAAGTGTATATAATCTTATTTAGGATGTAATATAATAGAATCTTATATACTGTAAGCAAATAAAATTAAAAATTATTACTGATTGATTGAGTGATTGATTTTTGCATATGTCACTTTAAAAGAATCTTATAATCAAGCAAATGTAAATATTACACAGATATCCAAAGGAAATATAAATTGCAGTTGTTTGATGACTGTTTTAGTTATTAATGGAAATAAGATGCCAAAACCTGCCTGGTTAAACAGTAATTGCTGAGTAAAGGCTTTTTTCACATCTACCAAGCAAACATTCTGATTGGGCAAATCTTGGGCTTTTGGGCAATTATTCTGTCGATCGATGAGACATAAAACTAACTCGGCATTTCATGACATGATTTCTTTGCCAGATAGCCTTTAAGAATGCGAGTACAGGAATGTAGTACAACGATTATTTGAAGCAGCACATTCGAAATGACATCAGATGTAATAATCATTATGTGTGTGTGTGTGTGTGTGTGTGTGTGTGTGTGTGTGTGTGTGTGTGTGTGTGTGTGGGAGGGGGTGTATTTAAACAGAAATGGCATTCAGGTAGAAATTGCTTTGTACATTGGACATTTGTACAATGTGTACAGTTTAAACACCATGCCTCAGGGGGTTTTTCTCCGGGTTCCCCCGCTCCAAAAACGTGCGCAGTAGGCTGAAGGCTGATTGGCACCTTGGAAAAATGTGTGAATGTGTGTGCCCTGTGATCAGTTGGCATTCCATACAGGGTGTGTCCTTTCCTTGATGCCCATAGACGCCTGAGATAGGCACAGGCTCCCCCGTGACCCGAGGGAAAGATTGGATAAATATATATATATATATATATATATATATATATATATATATATATATATATATATATATATATATATATATACATACATAAATAGACTATTATATAGGCAGATTAAAAAGTGAGGAAACACATCTGATTTCATTTGGCCCATTGTAAAAAAGTATCATGGTTAGGGTCTAAAAACTGAGTAGTGCTACATATAACAGCCATAGAAATCTTACAGATCACAACTCCAGGGCATCTAATGCAAACAAGTATGTGTAGGTGTGTGTGTGTGTGTGTGAGAGACGAGAGATGCCAGGCTGTGGTCTCACCCAACTACATGCTCGGCTGCATTCCTGTATAAAATGAATGATCCATGAGCCCCCTTTTCCAGCATATCTCATAGATGACACACTTGAATTGGCTGCAGCGAGAGGTCTATGCTCATAGAAGCACTTAGTTCACAGTCGCCAAGGTTAACCACGGCTGCTGTTAGAGGTGAAACAAAACAGCCGATTCTCAGCGAGATTCGTTCTTTTATAGCTTTGCCACTACATAGACACACCACTGTATTATACAGTGCATTCTACAGTGCAACACTATTTAATCAGAATTAGCGGTGCAAATGTCAGTCATGCTTTGAAATCTATACTCCTACATAAGAGGGTGTAAATGTATATTTGATAGCGTTACACATTAATCACTACTGATTCAGTTTCTGTCAGTGCACATTTCTTCTTTTACTTCGATCCTACACTTTGTTTTGTGCTACATTATATAGTAGCACAAAGGTTTGTAGAAACATAAGTTTAAGATTCCAATTCATCCCAACGCTGAGGTCAGAGATCAGGATACACAAGATCCTCCATTCTAATCCTTTTAAAACAAATGAATCCACAAATGTAATCTTCATTTTTCAATCTGGGTTTGTGTACAGAGGCAATTCCTTGAAGAGGAAGGGACAAATTTGTGCCTACAACTTATATTATTACTACTTAAATGTTTAGTTATATGCTGAACATTTGTGTATAGATTACATAGACATTATAAAGTCATATATATATATATATATATATATATATTATATATATATATATATATAGATATATATATATATATATATAGTTATTCATTCACTCATTCCCCCCGTTCCCCGTTATATCCGATCTTCCCTCGGGTCACGGGGAGCCTGTGTCAATAAACCTACCGTGCATGTTTTTGGACCGGGAGGAAACCGGATAACCCGGAGAAAAATCCCCTGAGGCTCGGGGAGAACATGCAAACTCCACACACACATGGCCAAGACGGGAATCGAACCCGGACCCTGGCGGTGTGAGGCGAACGTGCTAACCACTAAGCCACTGTGCACCTATAATATCTTATATATGTATTATAAATTATAGAAAACGTTTAGATAGATAGATAGATAGATAGATAGATAGATAGATAGATAGTTAGATAGATAGATAGATAGATAGATAGATAGATAGATAGATAGATAGATAGATAGATAGATAGATAGATAACATGTATATTTGTGTGGAGAATATATAGATACTCTTAGTGCATGATATATATTTGATGTGGCATATGTGGCAGTAAAAGAATGTTGAACTTTATATGCCCTTTGACATTACAGCCTAAGGTCTAATACACTAATATGTATCCGTGTTTTTTTTTTTACTCTTGTTTTTTAGCTCTGTTTTTTAGCTCTAATTTACCCTGCATTATTAGAGCTAAATCAGACCTCAGAAACACTTCCTAAAGATGATGCCGGTCCGTCACAGAGTAACACGCCTGCTTCCATTTTATGTTTTGATGAGCCTCAGGGCTGAGCCAGGGCTACTGAAGCTGCACCTCAGCAACCACATGTACTGAACCATCATGCCGTGCTTATGTGTTAACTAAGAGTGAATCATCTCAATGAAATATGCATGTTCCAGCTGGTCGAGGAAACCGTTACATGAAATTTGAATATTTGTATAAATGATAGGTTCACACACATTTCATTTCTCTAGGCCGTTTCATTTCGAATATCTGGCACATATTTCATTCGAAGGAGGCATGCTGGATGCTTTTTAACCCCCTGCGGCAAACTGCTTTGTGTATTAATGACCGCCATTGATGCTAATACAAATAGAATGGCATATTCAATGAACAAAACAAACAAACAAATAAATCAAAATTGCGTTTATATATAGAGTTTTGATCAAAGACAGATTAATTTTAACAGTAGATATTGTCACATAGCAGCTTTGAAGAAATCTATAGTTTCGGAATATGCCTTTTGAATGAATAAATATATCAATATAAATGTATCCGTAATGAACAAGCCAGAGGCAATGTGTCTTGACATGATACAATGGGGGAAAAAAGCCTTTTGAAGATATTATTCTGGAATGTGCATTTATAAATAATCCCCTACAATAACAGAGTACAATTTGATTGAAAAAGTGAAACTTAAAGTAAATTCATGACTAATTTTATTATGAAGGCGGTTCTGTAAGGTTCAGTAATAGTCCTAAGACGGGCAGCTTTCATGCATTCTAGGTGGCACATGTAATTGTATACACAGTACTGTGCAAAAGTTTTAGGAAGGTGTGAAAAGATGCTGTAAACAAAGAATGCTCTTAGAAATATAAATAATGATGTTTGAAAATTTTTTATCAATTTACATAACGCAATGTGAGCGAACAAAGGAGAAATCCAAATCAAATCAATATTTGGTGTTAGTAACTTTGGAAGAAGTAGAAGTAGTGGAAGTGATGGCCCGACCCCCACAGAGCCCTGATCTCAACATCATGGAGTGTGTGTGGGATTCCATGAAGAGAAAGAAGGATGTGAGAACATCTCCATCCACAGATCTGTGTTTATTTCTCCAAGATGGAACAACCTACCAGCCGAGTTCCTTCATAAACACTGTGTGTAAATGTACCTAGAATAATTACAGCTGTTTTGTCGGTAAAGTTTGTTCACACCAAATATTTATTTAATTTCCATTTCTCTTTTCTTCATTCACTGCATTTCCTTCATTGATGAAAGTACATAATTAACACTTCCATTCTTTGTTTACAGCATTTTTCACTAAAACTTACAGTAATGTATATTTGGGCTGTCCTTACCCTTAAGCTCTTTTCCATTTTGGGGGGTGGTTTTTGTCCAGCTTCTCCATCATTTTCTACTTAGATTTGCGTTCATCAATTCCCAATGGAGGATATGCCAACAATGATTCCTCCAAAATATATGACAGAAACCCTACTTCTCAACAAACAACAACAACAACAAGAGAAACATGATTGGCCGATGTTGGGGATTCGTGGCTGTGAACGACTTCTCAGGATCCCCGCTATTCATTTTTTTTAGCGTGCATATGAATTTAAGCAGTAACCTGATTTTTACAACAGCACAAGTAATCCATAATTAAAGTACTTATATGCGTATGCACAGAAATGATATAAAGCATTTAGAATAAAAAAAAAATTAAAATCCACAAAGGGGAAATGTTCTGTAATGAGCGGTAGACAATTTTAAACTAAATAAAGACAGTATTTAATGTGAGAAACCTTTTCATTAAAAAAAACAAAACAAAAAAAAAACATGCATCATTAGGCTCAGGTACACATTGGGCAGATTTATATGGAAATGAGCTGGCAGGTTTTATTAAACACTTTGTAGGATCTGCCACAGTTGTTTTTTTTTTGTCTCTGGCGGACACAGGTCTTTATGTTTCTGCAGATAAAAGCAAAAAAAAAAAAAAAAAAAAAAAAAAACGCTTTAACGATAGCTTTTGGAAGAGATCAGCGTCGGAATCATGATTTTTAGCGTCGTTTAAATGTGATTTGAAGGAATCTTTCTTTAGGCTGAAGGAAGGCGTGCAGGTAGAAATAGAAAGCGTATAATTGAATTGGGATTAGGCAACTGCTTAAACAGTATATCTGTAACAGTTAAATGTTCTCATGGAACTTCACCTGCAAACTTTTGCCCACTTTACATATTTATTGATTTTCCCAATCTTGGCAATACTGACTCTACCGCAAGCCCTGACAGGCTGACAGGATCGGGGTCAAATAGAGTATTCAAATTAAGCGAAACACAAGATTTAGAAAACATTTCTGCAACGAGAATAATGCGAAGGGTGAAAGGGTAGAGAGCAAAAAAAAAAAAACACATCTCGGGCAACAGCTCTCAGTCAGAGAAAGGACAAACTGAGCCGGAGGAGGTGATAAGCAAGACCTTGTGTTAAGAAAAAGTCCTACTTTTGCATAACTGCATAACTCTTGTGTCTTGACCACAGAAAAGAGTCACACTTGTGTTTTGACCACAGATAAGAGTCACAGATTTGCACAGGTGCATCAGCATAAACGTCAACATTGGGTTTTAAAATGGTGGCGATCGCAATGCATCATTTTTAACATCTGTGCTTGTAGATGTTCTCATTAGAAAGTGAAGAATCATTCATTCATACATCTTCTACCACTATATCCGATTTTCCCTCGGGTCACGGGGAAGCCTGTGCCTATCTCGGGCGTCTATGGGCATTAAGGCAGGATAAACCCTGGATAAACCCAGGGCACACACACTCACATTCACACACTAGGGACAATTTCCAAGGTGCCAATGAACCTACCGTGCATGTTTTTGGACCTGGGGGGGAAGGGGGGGGGACCCAGAGAAAAAACCCCATGAGGCACGGGGCGGACAGGCAAAACTCCACACACACATGTCCGAGACTGGAATCGAACCTAGACCCTGGAGGTGTGAGGCAAACGTGCTAACCACTAAACCACCGTGCCCTAAGCCAAGGCATCGATAGCTGCTGTATGATATATATATATATATATATATATATATATATATATATATATATATATATATATATATATATAGGGATAGAATTTGGGTGATATTGATACATTTATAAAATCTGTTACAATTAGAGTACTAGAAATATGAAAAGTATTTCATTTATGGTTAATTAATCTTGGGTTAGCTCATGGCATTAAAGTTTAATCTATTGACAGCTCTTTTATTATATATATATATATATCTATATATATATATATATATATATATATATATATATATATATATATATATAATATGGGTGTCAATAGAGTATAATTTAATTAAATATTTAATCGTGATTGTCAAATTTTGGGAAATAGAAGAATAGGGGATAGAAAATGGTGTCAAAACCAAAAAAAAACAGACATAATGTAATATATCCAGCAATCTATCTATGCACGACAGGTCTGTCACATCATCTGTTTAGTAAAAGCGACTGTTTTTTTTTCTCCGTATATTACTCTGGTCATGGGGATGAGAAGCATTAAGGCAAACTATTAATGCCTTGCTGGTATTTTAATTTGTTCAATGGTGCAACGATACGGAAATAAAAAAGCCGGCTTGCGCACGGAGGTTTTATTTTTCGTCGTTGTTGCAGGAGGACTTCAATTAATATGCAATTGTGGACTTCCTGTAGGAGGGTTGAAACAATGGATGCTAAACAGTGGGTGGATATAACGGTAACACATTGATTTGCATGTCTTGTGCAATTCAGGCGAAGCTCAAAGGGTTTGACGGCGCCGTTATTACTCGGGTATTTTTTCTTTTTTTTTTTTTTTTTTTTACACGTTGGGTACGTAGGTGTGATCCAATGCACCAATGCGCTAGATATGTGCTGTTACTGCAAACGGGGGTACAGAATGTGTGAAATGGCATCCTCAAGCGACCCGTGGCTTTTCCAAATGTCTGAGGCAAATAAACAACTTTTAGTCATCGGCTCTCTCCCGACAGTGTTCATGTTAAATAGCAAAACAAGAAGGCAGAAAGAACGGCATGTGGGTTAAAAAAAAAAGGTACATGTGTAAACTTCTAATTACAAACATGTGAAGGAAATGCGAAAAAGCCTGAATGCTGCAATACTTGTTTGTGTTTTTTGACCCTTAGAGAGAAAACTCACTGTTTATCCATGAAAAGACAGTAAACATGCAGAACACATGCTTACTGTGTTTTTTTGTTTTTTTACCAACTTTATTATCTCACTGATAACTCACTGTTTAGCTCAACATTTAGCTCCCAGAGTGACATTTTTTTTCTTGCTGGAAATGTCACATGAGTATGCATGTTTGGGAGAGCGTGTCAGAATAAATATCACTCACAGATGATCTAACGCCTCGCATTAATTCAGAAAATAAAAAGTTGAATTAATGGAGGATTGCATTGGGATTACAATCCAGTGGGACCAGGGCCAATATTATGGCGGTTAGGGCAGCGAGAACATTCCTCTTCTACCGCTATATCGGATCTTCCCTTGGGTCACGGGGAGTCTGTGCCTATCTCAGGCGTCTATGGGCATAAAGGCAGGATACACCCTGGATGGAATGCCAACCCATTGCAGGGCACACACACACACTCTCACATTCACACACTAGGGACAATTTTCCAAGGTGCCAATCAACCTACGCAGCGAGAACAATGACGGAGAAATATAGCACATCGCATGTAGAGTAACAACCAGAGACAGGGCATACTCACAACAACAACCCCCCCAAAAAAATCAACAGTCAAAACACAGGATGCATACAATCCACCGCCCCCCAACACCAAAAATAAGTTAAATTAGGGTTATTGATCGTACGACCCTCAAGCATACCTCAGGTCTCCCATGTGGCCCTTTGGAAATGATAATTACCCACCCCTGCTCTTTCCCAAAGAGGTTGCTGTTCCCCCTATACAGGTTTTCATTCACTTAATATACAATAAGAATAATGGAACATTTCATGATTTTTAAAGTAATAAATACTACAGCTGCTTGTTTGTGGATTGGATGTGTTGCGGTATCTTTTTTTGTGTTCGTTACCCTATTGATGTGTACGCGAACTGGAAAAGACTTCACAGTATATTTAGGGATGGAGTAAAACAATGACATGTACGAGTGAACTGTATTGGTTGCCTTGTTTTTGTTTTTGCTCATTGGAAAGTGGAATCTGCTCTGCGTGGGACCCAATGCCAATCTTTGAGAAGTGGGAGGTGGGGGTTGGGAGTGTGTTTACCTCTCCCACGGAGCAGGCGGTCAAAACAAATATAGCGCGACTTCTGACTTCTTTCAGGTTTGGCTTGATTTTTTCATATAACTAAATAAAAACATTTGTTTACTTGTTATTTGTCACATATACATTACAGCACAGTGCAATTGTTTCATCGCGTGTCCCAGATTGTTTGGAAGCACGGGCTAGAGTGCAGGGTCAGCCATGATACAGAACCCCCTGGAGCACAGAGGGTTAAAGGTCTTGTTCAAGGACCCAAGGGTGGCAGCTTGGCGATACCAGGGTTCGAACCCACAAACCAGCGCCTTAAACCACTGAGTTAAACCCCTCCCCTTTGTTGTTTAACTTTCCGTTAATGGTTTATATATGTTATTATTCTGTTTATGTTTGTGTACATTTTTTTACTCAATCTTTAGAAGCTGCGACAGAAGGTTTGCCAGACCTGACGCTAAATAGTCGTATTGACCCAGGCTGATTTCCACCCGCATCTCTCACTACTCTTCCTAATGACATGATTGAACAAGACCGCCCTTGGTACACTTTATAAATCACATCACACCTCTGTATGTGTATTTCAACCTGCCCGTGAGTCACTGCACCTCAAGGTCAGTGTGCTGTAGCAGTGTATTGTCCCTTTCATTCCTGTAAACCCTCCTATTCTCTGGGATCATCCATATATCCGTATCTTTACTGAATCTATTTTCAGAAGGAATGTATAACTTAAAATAAATACGATACCAATTTGAGACATGCTTCTTTTTTTTTTTTTTTTGAAGAACGCTTGCCAGAAAAAGGTTCAAAGGTCGGGACTAGAGTTTCCGACGGGTTCGCTGGACCAGGATGCTGTGAGAAACAGCAATAAAGTCATGTGGCTTTCATACAGCCAAGACCAAAGGGTCAGTTATGAAAACAGACACAGAACAACCAGGTTCATGACCACAAATTTGTGATGCTGTGCAGTAAATATATATAGACTTTACTGACTTACTGCTTTACACCGGGGTTGATTATTTAAAAGGGCTGTCAATCATTTTAAAGATTTAATCGTGATTAATTGCATGATTGCCCTGAGGTAACTGGAGATTAATTGCACATTAATCACACGCTTTCAATGTAGCATTTATATATATATATATATATATATATATATATATATATATATATATATATATATATATATATATATATATATATATATATATAAATTTTTTTAACTTATACTTTTTCTAATACTCTAACTAACTATAAAAGATGTTATTATATTCATTTATCTCAGAATCTATCCCTTTAATACAATTATTGATTATTTAATATTTATTTTAATTTGGGAAATTATTCTTTTAATATTAATTTCTTGTTAATTTCAATGTTACTCTTTTAGTGGTCATTGTTTTAATTGTAAAATATGGGACGTGGCTCCTTTAAGAATTCTGTTCCGGTTGCTTTCCATATAAACTGGTGATACGTTTAGGTTATACAGAAGCGCTCTGCATTCACAAAAGAAATTTGGGAATTCAATGAGGTTCCATATGGTAATATACGCTAATATAGTGAGGAGATCATACCTGTTGTGAATGCGCAGCTAGTTTTCTTTATTCATTTGTTCTTTGTTGTCCAAGTTTTGTTCATTCGCCAACACACAACGCAGAGTGAAGGAGCAGATCACTCACATAGTAATGCACGCTGCGTTAATCACGCGTTAATAACATTAGTGCCGTTAAAGTCAATTTGCATTAACGATTTAACATATAGTATCACAAACTTAATCATTGACATTGTCAGAGCTAATGATTGACATTGCATCAGCTTCTGTTATGGAGATGCACATTCCTAATGTCCATGTGTTAGCTTTGACAGCCCTAATATTTATACATTTTGTTTTTGTTGTTGTTTTACATTAGTTAACCCTTCCCCCCCAAAAAATGCATTATTAAAATAATGAATTTCCAGTGTTTAAAAAATGAAATATTGAACAGGAAATTTCACTTGTAAGTTTGTCTGTATTGATAGATCACACACACACACACACACACACACACACACACACACACACACACACACACACACACACACACACACACACACACACACACACACATTCCCTCACAGCGCCTTGCAAAAGAAATCAGACCTCCGTCCAATTATCTCCCGTTACTGAATTACAAATGGTGCATTGCGGAGCAGAACGCAAAAGATCACACAGGTACTCGAAGTACTTGTATCCAGCCTCCACACGGCGCCGTTCACACAAACGCCTCCCGATCCGACGCCTTCCAGTCCCGCAGGCCCCCTAAATATATTCCCCTCTAATGCTACTTTTAATTATGTTTGGATGATAAAAAGGATGATTCACTCCAGCTCATTTGACCAAAGCGCTGTTAAAATAAACGCGGGTCCTCATCAGGGGGACACGTTCAGCGGAGGAAAAAAAAAAAGTCAAGGAAGAACAAACGCTCAATGACAAGCACTTGCTGACATTCAACTGGCAGCAGGTGCAGGCAGATGAATCATAGCGTCTCTCATTTCACACATGCCTCCGTTCTGTCCCTTTTCTGAAACAGACATGTGCCAGGGTAAACTTGAGCGCAAAAAGAGACACGGGTGCATTCAAGAGCGAAAAAGCATGAAGGCAATCCCGCAAGGGTAAATGCAGCCAGCTGCAGAATGATAATACAAAAAAAAAAAAAAAAAGAAAAGAAAAGAAAGCGGGGCGGCTCGAGATGGCGCCTTTGTCTCCCTCCTTGAATAAATCATTCTCTGCTTCTCTCCGATTGTCAGGGTGACTGTCGGGTACCACCGTGATGGAGAGAGTTCTAGCAGTGTTCAACAGACGTGATGGAAGAGTGACAGAAGCGAGGCAGCGTGCCTTCGCGGTTTGAGAATGCAAATCCAAACTTCCAACATCAGCCGCTGTAGGATAACAGTTCACACTTCAGCAAGCCGCTGACAAAATAATCCACGGAAGAGACCAAATCCCACACCGACACACACACACACCGACACACACACACACACAAATAGACAAATAGAAGACAAAACACTAAATATAAGTCATATTTAAAACTCAGATTAATAATGATATTTATACGAATATTCAATATTGATGAAATTATAGTGTTAATAGTAAGATTGGAGAATAATAATAATAATAATAATAATAATAATAATAATAATAATAATAATAATGGCACGGTGGCTTAGTGGTTAGCAGGTTCGCCTCACACCGCCAGGGTCCGGGTTCGATTCCATGTGAGTCTAGGCCATGGGTGTGTGTGGAGTTTGCATGTTCTCCCTGTGCCTCAGGGGGTTTTTCTCTGGGTTCTCCGGTTTCCTCCCGGTCCAAAAACATGCACGGTAGGTTGATTGGCACCTTGGAAAATTGTCCCTAGTGTATGAATGTGTGTGTGTGTGTGTGTGTGTGTGTGTGTGTGTGTGTGTGTGCGCCCTGCGATGGGTTGGCATTTCCATCCAGGGTGTATCCTGCCTTAATGCCCATAGACTCCTGAGATAGGCACAGGCTCCCCGTGACCCGAGGGTATCTGATTAAAATATTATAATTAGTACTACAATAATGATGAGTTCTGAAGTCTATGGGCAAATTATTGGTATTAATTGTCTACAATAAAACAGCACTGCAGGGTTTATTGTTTTATCATCTACAAAGTGCAAATTCGCCTCGATGTACAATGTAAAAAAGATGATGATCAACTTAATAAAGGGCACATTAAAAAAATACTCTTACACTGTTACTCTGCTACAACGAGGCTGGAGATAGGACAACTGGATTGGATGTCTACAACATCCAAAGACGTCCTCTACAATTTCCAAAAACTTTGTGGTAAAAAATCTGACTTCGACTCTATAGAACACATTTGGAATGAATTCCTTACCTCTCTTACATCAGCACCTGATTTGACTAAAGGCCTTGCAGCTGAACGAGCAAAAAAATCTCCACATACACCCTGCAAAATCGTGTGGAACATTTTCTGCAGAAAAGTGAAGGATATTATAACAGCGAACGAGGACTACGTGTCTTCAAAAAGAAAGCGTATAGCCGGGTGTCCACAAACTTTTGACCACATTTTTAAAAAATCATTTTAAAATAATAAAGTAATGATTTTGTATTTGCTAGTAAAAGCCACCTGTCTTTCCTCTAGATGGCAATGATTGCTTATTTTGGTATAATACCCTAATACCCTTTTATACCTTAAATCGTATCTTTTTACATTTTGATTATTTTATAATGTTTACTGTAATTACTTACATTGGGTCTCCATACTTAGTTATTATTTATTCTTTCTAAAAGTTTTTTGGTTATGTTTTATGTTATTCATTATGCCTTTGTATATCACTTCCTGTTAGCATATGCTAGGATGATGCTATCATCTAAGGTGTTTCCCTTTAATATTATTAAGCCATCCAATAAAGAGACTTCAAGATATATTCCACTCTCTTAGCTCACAAAAGTGTTTGACTTTGTTTTTGTCTGAGGGAATGAACACATTAAATATCTGTCAGAGAACCGCAGCCTTTGTGTTGTGACTAACAGTGCTACAAATACTTCTTTTTCCAATATAGGCCACCAAAACGGCAGCTCTAAATCAAGTGTGCTTTGAGTTAAACAAATAGCAATGCACTATTGTATAAAAAGCAAGACAATGTGTTCATGAGCACGGCTTGCAGGGGAAACTAGAAAAGGTTTTTTGCATGATCGCTAGCATTAGCTATGCTTAACTGCTAATGCAATAGATTTGTATATAAAGTATACAGATATATAAAATGTTTATATCCATCTTTTATAAAAATTCAGGTCTTTCTAATGCCAACGATCAAACATTCATTCATTCATTCATCTTCTACCGCTATATATGATCTTCCCTCGGGTCACGGGGAGTCTGTGCCTATCTCGGGCATCTATGGGCATTAAGGCAGGATACACACTGGATGGAATGCCAACCCATCGCAGGGCACACACACAACCACATTCACACACACATTCATACACTAGGGACAATTTTCCAAGGTGCCAATCAACCTATCGTGCATGTTTTTGGACCGGGAGGAAACCGGAGAACCCAGAGAAAAAAACCCTGAGGCACGGGGAGAACATGCAAACTCCACACACACATGGCCGAGACGGGAATCGAACCCGGACCCTGGCGGTGTGAGGCGAACATGCTAACCACTAAGCCACCGTGCCCCTTACAATCAAACATATCAAATATAATCATTTAGAAATGAGAAAACAATAATCCAGGTGCTAAAAGGTGCGCACCATTTTAGAGCTGCACTCAAACACCGATCAAAAATCAAAAGTAATTATTTTGCACCTGTGACCACAGAAGCAATTCTGGTTGACCCTAAATATCGACCATCTTTTTTTATTTTCTTGACACCTTGGGTTTATCCAGCTGCTAAGAGCTTACAAAGCCCGTATGAGATCTCGCCGCTGTAAGTTATTGATCGGAAAAGGCTGCAGATGCACCATTGGAACAGTGTGAAGACCATCATCAACAAGTGTGGAAAATGGGGCACCACAGGGACATTATCAAGGGCAGGGCATCCTTTTGTCAACATTTTGACGAAAGGACCAAAATAGCTCGTCTCGGGGAGGCTGAGAGCGATGTTTGATCTAAAATATATGTTTGGCACAAAAACAAAGACATCCAAAGATCAGCCTACCTATGGGGAAGCATGGTGGGGGCAGCAGCATGCAATGAGGCTCCTTTCTTTTCTGCTGGGATTGAGGCTCTATTAAAGAATGATTACAGCTCAGTTTGCAAGATAATGGAATTAAAAATAATAATAATAAGTAATAATAATAATAATAATAATAATAATAATAATAATAATAATAATAATAATAATAATAATAAATGATAATAATCCGAGACAATACTTGTTGATTGACCCAATCAGAGCGTATAATCTCTAAATAAAGAAATAAAAATAATAAATAGTAGATTCTGCACAGGAACTAGTGGTAGATTTGGAAGTTATTTATTTTGTTCAGCAAAGAATTGCAGAAAAAATGTAAATACGACTGTTTTCTGAGGTGCGTCAGTAAAGTTTCTGTTGAGGTGTCTACACGCATACGCCGGATTACTGTAAGACTTTTCCTATTCAAATGTGATGATTTGTTTTTCATCTAGCATTTGTTGTCTGCAACATTATTTCATTTAGGACGTGAATCTAATGTCGATTATATAGTGCATATCTACCGTTCCATTAAATCCACTTTGATTTGCATGGCTGTTGTGGACCAGGTTATACAATATATATTAAATTAACGTTATAATGATGATTATTATTCTTTTTCCATAATTCTCAAATCTGTAGCAGTGCACGAGTTTATCTCTCCGGCAGATGGAATACAGGAAAATAATGAACAGAAATACAAAAATTGGATCTTGTTGAAATGTATTTTCTCCTTCTGACTGCCCACTCCTGCCTGCATGAAAGTGGAGTCTCCAGAAATGCTCCAGGGAATTTTGTATTTATTTTATTTTATTAATTTTATTTATTTATTTTTAGTCGAAATGCACACCTCTAACTTGTGCATCAACATTTCACTGCTCCCTCCATTTACACACTGCTGGAGGCAGCTTTTCTTTTCCAGATACTTTTTCCTCCATTTCATGTCAACACACTCAACTAGTGATTTCATTATTAATGAGTGTGATCCTGCTGTTCAGAGCGTATTTAAACACACACACACACACACACACACACACACACACACACACACACACACACACACACACACACACACACACACACACACACACACACACACACACACACATCTGCACTGTAAAACACAAGGACCATTATAAGAACGTTTGTCCGCATTATGAAATCATATTTTAATAACATCTCTCATTCTGTTCCTAGCTACATTTTTCAATGGAACTTTATAGTCAGTGTGAAAATTACCACTAAAACATGCAAATAAAGGGAAGTGATATCTCAGGGGTTCTGGGTTACTGATTAGAAAATTGATGGTGAATTGCAAAGCACCTAGTGATGGGCCCTTGAGCAAGGCCCTTAACCCGTAACATTGTTTGACCTCAGCCAGGCTTCCTAACATTGCTGGGATAGGTGAAGAGAGAATTCCAGTGTTCTTTCAATGTCTATGTGACAGGTCAAAAGCCCCCATTATAACCACAGCGCATTCCTGCTCATTATTGTCCATCTGCAGAATCTGGATCTCTTTTTAGAATTAAACCTACAGTGAGTAAAAAAAAGTTGTATGTTTTATACTGGATCTGTATATTATATCTTATTATTGTAATCAAACATTTAGAAATTTTGTTGAATGGCAGTGAAATTGTTAATGGCAATACTCTTTCATGAAATCAAAGGACAATGAGACAAAAAAGGTATATTACAAATGTAATATAGCTTTGTTTCAATCACCCTTATTGGAGGCATCGCGGGGGGCATTAAATGACAATTTTCCAAGGTGCCAATCAACCTACCATGCATTTGGCCGGGAACAGACATGGGAATATGAGGCGAACTGGCGTTGCATTTCAACCGTGCCCCATGCATTATTATTATTATTATTATTATTATTATTATTATTATTATTATTATTATTATTATTATTATTATTATTCCAACCCCTATTTCAACAAAAGTTGGGACACTGTGTAAAATGCCAATAAAACCAGAATGCAATGATTTGAAGTGTCAGAAAACAAAATATCTAACATAGAAAAAAAAATATTCAAATGTTTAACTTAAGAAAAATATTAGAATTGATTTAAAATTTCAGAGGCTGCTACATTTCGAGTGTTAAATGAGGGTAAACACCCGACATTCCGAAGGTCAAATGAGTGTTATTACACTTTAACAGTTGTCTCAGAAATAAGTGCAGAGTGCTGGTGCTGAGATTTGGGCATGTGGTTTACACCGTTCACTATTTTGAAACCTTTTGGTGCATTGTGAAATAAAAATATAACATTGACCTCCCAGAACTTTTGAGAAGTTAGAATTCTGTATCGGACACATATGGGACAACATTCCTGACCTTAAAGTTGTCTCATCATTTCACAGATACAATATGGACAGAAGACATGAAGTAAATAAGTCTTCTGCTTTTTTTAAGACTTGGTGCAAGCATTAAAATTCTAAATTTCCTGTTTTTACCTTAAAATAGTATATATTTTGACATATTTTTTTATATTTTGATAGACATTTGAAATATTTATTTTGGTTATTTTTTTTTTGAGTATCTAATTATGCAATTTGTATATCACTGTAGTATGTTTATATTTACATTTTACACGTGTCCCAATATTTTATGGAATTGAGGTTGTACTACTACAACAATTAATAACACTAATAATGATTTTATATTACGTCAATGTGGGATGAATAAAGTTAATTTTATAACAACAATAATAATAATAATAATAATAATAATAATAATAATAATTTCCTCACTGTGAGACAAATAGGTTTATCTTATAATAATAATAATAATAATAATAATAATAATAATAATAATAATAATCATAATCATAATAATAATAATAATAATTTCCTCATTGTGAGACAAATAGATTTATCTTATAATAATAATAATAATAATAATAATAATAATAATACTAATAGAAATTTCCCCACTGTGAGACAAATAAGGTTTATTTTACAATAATAATAATAATAATAATTATTATTATTATTATTATTATTATTATTATTATTATTATTATTATTATTATTATTATTATTATTATTATTATATTTCTTCCTTAAAAAGAAAAACTTCCTTAAATTCTTTTCACTCCATTTTACTTGTTCATGCATTACATTTTACATATATGGCGATACAATTTATATCAGCTTTCCTCTTTAATTTCTGTAACTTCACACTCAGCACTAAAACTCATTTTGACTCAGATCTTACGAGTAACAGTAATGACAAATACGAACTAATCGAATAGAAAAGAAAAACTGTATGGAAACTGTTATTTAAATGTTCTTTATTTCCCCTGTATGGAGGAAACGATGCCTGGGAAGACAACAGCCACGTGGTTGTGCAGTTAAACTCTTACTTTTTTTTTTTCTCCGCCTCCACTAACCGTGGTCCTTGTGTTCAGGTAGACCCTTCAATCCAATTGATGAAACCACTTCATTTGCATTCCATTTGTTATGATGGCGACCCGACTGTGGAGTCTTAATGACTCGGAGAAACGGGTGCAGTCAGCACAAATAGTTGTGTTCAAGCAAATCGTGTAGTACTTGCGATAGGCCAAGTGCACACCAGGAATGCTGATTATCCCTCAGTACTTGCTTGGCTCCTGTGCTCCAACCCGTGCATGGTAGTTAAGCGGAATGAAGGCTACTTTGCTGAACTGTGAATAACACACCTCATTATTTCGTGTAATGCAAGCAGCAGGGTGGGGGCTCCTAATGCGTGTCAGTTTAGTAACTGCAAGCTCATTCATACTGCCTACTCCGCTCCATTCATGACATCCAATTTAATGGTCACTAATGCCCTGTGGAATAAAATAATAATGAAAACGTTTGTGTAAATATATTTTATGCTCTGGGAGAAAGACAAACACTAATAACATGACATGACTTGCAAACAATGATTTGGTCCGAAAAACCCTTATATGCGCTCACGTCCTGTTTTGCGACGGACAAAATACACAAACTATTCTTTTAGGAAAAAGAAAACCAATATGGTGGAAATGAATACAAAAAATGTTCAAAAAGGATCAATGAATGAGAGGAGAGTAGAATTGCACCTCTACAGTGCAATCTTTATTGTATTTACACCACATCATTGTTTGATTCTGATTGCATCACAGATATTGTGTTAAGGTGTTGCAAATTTTTTGTGTCATACACAAAGTTTAATTAAACAAAAAGAAAAAGTTTGACTGCTGCCCAGAAAAAGCGCACAAACCTAGCAAACATAATTCGGGAGATTCTGATCATTTTCCAGAAATTATTTTGAATATTTATTTATTTTTACTTAAAAAGAAATAACAACTGTATATTCATTCATTCATCTTCTATCGCTTTATCCGATCTTCCCTCGGGTCACCGGGAACCTGTGCCTATCTCAGGCGTCTACGTGCATTAATGCAGGACACATCCTGGATGGAATGCCGACCCATCGCAAGGCTCACACACACACACTGGCACCTTGGAGACGGGAATCGAGCCCTGACTCTAGAGGTGTGAGGCGAACGTGCTAATCACTAAGCCACTGTGCCCCATAATTGTATATTTAATTAGAAAAAAAATGTAAATAACAAATCACGAAAATGTGGTTAATAGATAAAAAATTTATATATATTAAAAAAAAAACAATAAAAATAAAGGTATGCATTTAAAGTGAAACAAAATAAGACACTTCAAATAAACAGCATGTAGCATCAGTGATTCGCCACTAGTGGCCACTCTCGTACTGTATAACACAACCTGGAAAACCTATCACTATGGATAGAAATTGGTCTATCATTAATTCTTCTTATTTAAAAAAATAAAAAATTATATTATTATTATTATTATTATTATTATTATTATTATTATTATTATTATTATTATTATTATTAGTATTATTATTATTATTATTATTATTATTATTATTATTATGGATAATACTGGTACCAAATTCCAAATGCATAATTGTAATCTTCCTTTAATATACACACTGCCAACGCAGCCAACTATAACAACAAATACTGACGGGCCAAGCAAGCTTTATGTAAGTTGTGTTATTAGTAACACAGAAAGCCTTTAATAATGGTCTAAATGGTCTTATATAATAATAATAATAATAATAATAATAATAATAATAATAATAATAATAATAATAATAATAATAATAATAATAATAATAATAATAATAATAATAATAAATAATAATAATAATGGTCTGCCTTTTTTTTTTAAACGTGAGCAGTGAGTATCTCTGCAAAAATAAATAAACAAATAAACAAACAAACTTGGCCTGTATGGTGGTCGTCAATCTGTCAACAAATCTCAGTCAAGAACGCCTCACTTGTGAAATTAATCAAATAATCCGACAGATTTGCACTTCACACAGTCTTAATTATTTCAAGCACACTCTGCAGCTTCAAAAGGAGCGAGGGAGGTATCTTAATCAAAGGACAGTTGGATGCTGAATTTTTACCATATGGTCTTTCTGCATATTAAATTGAACAATAAAGTAAAATCATTACTTTCTGAGACTAACTGATTGTGCTGGCAGCCACAGCCCAATTACCGTCTGTTTGTGATTGAAATGGTGTAGGAGGGCTGAGAAAACAAACGGCTCAACAAATGCACAGCCAAGGCTTCTTGTCCTTCTGTTCCGTTATCAACACAGATCTCTGTCTGTTCCTTGTTTTTTTTTTTCCCCCCCTCTCTATTTGTCTTTTCTTTTTTTATACGTCTAAACCTGACAGGTAATGTCTGCTTCATGAACAGGACTCTTCGAATGCCCCGAAAAAAATCGATTCGCAAACTCCACAGCAATATTAACAAACAATGGATCTAACAAACAGGGAAAGTAACAACATCTCCTTAACATAATTACTTCTATATCTTGCTTTCTTGATTCTACAGATTCCTCTTTAACCCCAGAATTATCAGGACGCCTTGATGCACACATGCTGAGACCTTCGCCATCTAACCATATGAACATTTGACAAATCACTGGCTTTGCATTCCCTGTCACTGCATGCACATGTTGGACCTTATGTGCACCCTGGGGTTGCGACAAGCAACAGCTTGTGTCTAGCGTTCAACCCCCCTCCACCACACACACACACACACACACACACACACACACACACACACCTCAACCCCTATCCACCAGCATCCACCCACATCTGACCATAAATGTGTCCGTTCGCTGATTTTGAAAGTCCTACAGCCCTGTGTCTATTGACTCGCAGGTGAACGGAACACTATTGAACTTCACCTCCCTGCTGTGCTCCCTCTCCGCCTTCTCTCCGCCTACAGACACGCCCACTGCTTACCCTGACCTGACATTCTCCGCTTTATAGGCTTTACTTAGACGCGTGCAGTCGATAAAGTCTGTGTTGCAGCTCACGGGTCATTAACATATGCCTTGGTGCTTTTTTTTTTTCCTGCAACATCACTCCTCCTGGTCTCTGGAATTGCTGAGGTCATCTCACAACAACGGCCTGCCCTTAAATGGGTCTATACGCAGTGGGGGAGCAGTTAACCCGGGTGAATCTCACAACCCCAACTGCAGCTAAATATGGCTGAAGAAGAATACAGAATGTTCATCCCAAGCAGCGACTCTGTACACTGAAAGGTATTTATATTAAATAATGTGTTACTAATTCCTTCATTACTAACCTTGCCAGAGATGTAGACATATAAACGTATTCAGCTTGATGGTGATGATGACATTACATTACATTTACATTTATGCCAGCCACTTACTGAGCAATTGAGGGTTAAGAGCCTTGTCACAGGCCCTCTATTGGCTGCTTGGTGGTGGTGGGATTTAGACCTGCCAGTCCAGAGGCCAATGCCTTAACCACTGAGCTCCCTCTCTGCCTCTCTGACAATGACACCATTATAACGTTAAAATATCGAGACACATTCTATATTTAAAACTGAGCAGTTGAGAGTTAAGGGCCTTTCTCAAGGGCCCACTAGTGGCAGCTGGGTGGTGGATGGGTTTGAACTTGAAATCTTCCAGTCCAGCTCCCAAAGCCTTAACCAATGAGCTCCCACCATCCTAAGCGTCTTAAAGAATTCTGATCAGTATGGTGTTTATAATTTAGCAAATTACAGTACATAATTTAGCAAAATATAGCAATTTGAAGCACCCGGGGGAATCTGCCTTTAGCTTTTATGCTGCCCACGGTTGGAATCGGCTTCCAAAAGAGATCAGATGTGCTAAAACTTTATCCACATTTATATCCAGACTCAAAACTCATCTGTTCAGTTACACATTTACTGAATGAGCACACTGTGCTACATCCGAACCGATTGCACTGTATTTTATGCATAATCATTTTTATTCCTGTTTTTATACATTTTACATAAAATTTTAAAAATCATTTTAAATGTTTTTTATTGTTGATTATTCCTTTTTTTGTAATTATTTTAACTATTATTTTATTTCCTTTTGTGTAAAGCACTTTGAATTACCATTGTGTATGAAATTGGGCTTTAAAACATCAAAATACACAGATGATAAATGATAAATAGATGATGTATCCATCAACAGCACTAGATGCGTACATCCCGACCACATACGCGAAAACTCACATTTCGGATCACGTTACGGTTTCGGTATCACGGTATCATTTTCGGATTAGCCAAAAATAAAAGGGGGAGGGGATCAAATCTACACGGAAACAAGAAAAGTTACAGCAAATTTGACGAAATCCTCCCATGCATGAGATTTGAATGATGCAGGAGGCATTTCAAGTTACTACAATATTTACTTATATTTACTACTAAGTTATGCTCAATTATGTTTGTTGTTGTTGTTTAGGACATTGACCTATGGGTGAAATGGCCCAATGATATTCTGCGCCTCAGATAGGCCGCTGTTTTCGACTGATTAACCCGTCACATAAATCACATGAACACACGACTGCTCTGTGTAGTTACGTACAAATCAATATTGGTACAATATCCTGCGATCGTTGAAAGATTAATGCGCAACTTTAAACTGCGAGTTGTGATCCGTACAGATCAAGGATCATCTGTGATCAGTTGTGTTAGATCTGGGCGATACGTCGTATAAATTTTGGATGCGGTGGGGGAAAATGTGTGCGCTAGTTGTACCTGTTTGTAGTCGGTGTTTTGGGGTTTGTTGCTGTCATGTTTATCCCGCAGTGCCACACACACCTCCCCCATTCAACAACGTGGTTCTGTTTGAGATGCTGGAATAAATTAGTCGTGCTGCTTCCTTTAGTCGCCACATATTTTGGACACATGTTACAGCGGGGATTTAGTTTGTTGAACGTCTAAAGATGCAAACTCGAAACATTTCCATACGGCTGAGGAAACCAAGCCCCATGGAACTGAGCTCTTCAGATTCATCAGAGCGCCGCCGTGTTGTATTATAGAGTAATGCAGGGCGGGAAGCGGAGAACTACGGAAACTCACCGTGCCAAACCGAGGTGAAATCGTAAAATCGATTTCTGTTTATTTTAACATTGACCTGAACCATAAACTCAAGTCGATAATGACGATTAATCTCCCGACTTTAGTTGCAACCCTACAAAACAATTAAACCATCATAACTCAGGGACCTCGCATAGTTTCCTAGTGCCGCTACAAAAATCCTTTTTTAATATTTAACCTCTTATTGCCTGAATTTATTTACAATCATATAAAAAACTATAAAAAAATCATAAAAAAAATTATAATAATATGTGTTTTTGCTAGAATTAGTGCCTCCAATATGATCTATGGTACGTGTCAAATACGCATCACCAGGCATTGGAGGAATATATATATGTGCGACAAAGGGGTGGAAAAGCAAAGAAAAGCAGGTCCGTGCAGCACAAATAACTTTCGCTGAGGAGGAAAAACAGTCATGTTTGAATACAAAATCTCGTCTAAAGCATGGATATAAATGGTAAATTTATATCAAATAAATATTTTATCTGTATCCATTGCAAGCGCCGTCAGGCCTAATCGCCTCGACACATGACCAGATTTCTCCCTGCTTTACATCGTGCGTAATCACATGTCTGAAGGCTACAAATACAGTGGCGGAATGATTTATCCCATCTGGTGGCTGTGGTTTTCAATGATTCCAGTGATGAATTTAAAGTGGACACCCACTCAGCACATATGCTCCCTTTGCTTTTCAATAAATAGGGTTTTGAGACCGATTCTGAAAAGGTTATTCTGAAATGTTCCAAAAAAAATACAAATACTGCATTGTTTTCAAAATTTGTACAGTAACAGTTACAAGCTGACAAACCCAGGAATTGCGTCTTCCTCAATACTTCCCGGTCAAACATCTCCTTTTAAAAGGATATTGCAGGACTAGACCTGTCAGAAAACTCCTATATATGCTCCTATATATATATATGTTCTGCTGATCTCAGTGTAAGCTCCGTGCCCCTGCTGTTTATTTGAGAACATGATTACTTTTAAAGACTCAAACTTCGGCATTCGGAGGAGAGGTTTTCCGATGCGAGCTGAAGGTTGACTGACTGCGGAGATACAAAAATATGTCCTGAAAGCCCGATTAACCTCTTCCAAAATGATGAAAATATCCAAGGTGGGAAAAAAAGAATCTGCTCATGATACAAGTTCATCAGTCAAGCGTTGCGGAGGAGGTCTCGCGGCTCGGGCTTGTACACATGCTTCTGGAACGACTTTACTAACTGTATTTGATCGTGGAAGTCAGGATGGTACAGTAGCAGCAGCAAAATCAATTCTGCAGGGACATTATGTCGGCCAATTTATACACAAATGCATCCGGTCTAATTGAGTGGAAATTCTTTGTGGAGCAAGACAAGGACTTAACAACACATTGCCGATACAATAAAGTGGACCAAGAGAAATCCCTAAAGTGAGAAAACTAAAGCTCAGTGGTTTAGTGGCACTGGGCTACTGATCAGAAGGTCGGGGGTTCGAGCCCTGGTGTCGCCAATCTGCCACCATTGGGTCCTTGAGCAAGACCTCTAACCGTCCGTGCTGGAGGGGGCGCTGTATCATGGATAAAGCCTTGGCTCTGACCTCAGCTTCCACAAAAAAAAAACAACCTGTGATATGCGAAGAAAGAATTTCATTCATTCATTCATTCATCTTCATCTTCTACCGCTATATCCGATCTTCCCTCGGGTCACAGGGAGCCTGTGCCTATCTCAGGCGTCTATGGGCATTAAGGCAGGATACACCCTGGATGGAATGCCAACCCATCGCAGGGCACACACACACACACTCACACACTCACATTCATACACTAGGGACAATTTTCCAAGGTGCCAATCAACCTACCGTGCATGTTTTTGGACCGGGGGGAAACCGGAGAACCCGGAGAAAAAAACCCTGAGGCACGGGGAGAACATGCAAACTCCACACACACACATGGCCGAGACGGGAATCGAACCCGGATCCTGTCGGTGTGAGGCGAACGTGCTAACCACTAAGCCACCGTGCCTCACGAAAGAATTTCACTGTGCTGTAATGTAACAAATAAACGCCATTCTATTGTATTCTAAAGAGGGGGGAAAACTAAGATTTTCATTACTAGAACAACCCTCCAAGAAGGAAACTATTTGCCATCTTTATGTAGTATTCCGTATTTTTCTAGATTTTCCATCATTTATAGTAAATCATCCAGTTTTTAATTCTGCCTTCCAACAGTCCAAAGAATCCATTTTGAACCTGTGAACCGAAATGAACCTTAAAGCATTAACACAAGATTGCTTTACTCCTGTTTCCTGTGTAAACTGTGTACTACAACTCTGGATGTGGAATATGCATTCATCTACTAAGATACAGAACGTCTCACGCCATAGACCTTTGGTTCCACCATTTTTGGATGCAGCTTGGTTCTGAGTCGAGGTCTTTGGTGGTAGAGTTGGATTTAAAATGTTTCACATTACATGGACTGTGAAGATTGTTTAGTGCAAAGCAAACCTCTCGACCCAAAGAGAACAAGGCAGAAAGGAAAGCAAGACTTACACTCGGGCAGTGACTCGGGCAGAATGAGATTTCGGTCAAACAACTGCTAAAACGGCAAATGTCAAAAAAACACACAACTTTGCCAAGTACATGAATCCTTACACAGAAACTGTCTATTCAGCCAACCACGTGCCAAATAATATACTGGTGAGATTTAATTAAAGTTAAAAGGTGGGTGGGGGATCTCGGTTATATCCATTGTGACACGATTGCTAATGCCTAATAAGCTCATTTTGTATTGTATGTACCCTGGAATTTAAGAGTTTAAATCAGTTGGACATCTGAGGGCATCTGAGACAACGTTTCAAGCCAAAAAAAGTCATTTTTATTGTCATTTCGACTATATATATATATATATATATATATATATATATATATATATATATATATATATATATATATATATATATATATACTATATCTGACGCAGTACACATATGAGATGATGTTTCTCCAGAACCTGGGTTCTACATCATAAGATGTGGAAGCGCGGGAGGTGGTAGCTCAGCGGTTAAGGCATTGGGCTCTGGACCAGAAGATAGCAGGTTCACCCACCACCACCAAGATGCCACTAGTGGGCCCTCGCGCGAGGCCCTTAACCCTCAGTTGCAAATCGCTCTGGATAAGAGCGTCTGCCAAATGCCGTAAATGTAAATGTAAATAACACATCACAACATAGAGCCCCAAAATACAGATCTGAGGACTAGACTAAGTTAGTCCTAGCCACATAAAGTGCATCGTGTGCAACCTGGTGCAAACGGCGCAAAACAAACAAAAAAAAAAAACAGTGTGGAACAAACACGACGAGACATTGCATGACAAGTACACAAATGTACACAAAATGACGACTCGTAACTATAAGGAGTGCAATATTCGATTCGATTCGATTGAAAGCATTATAAAAAATATTTTACAAAACTAATGGTTTGACTGAACAGGGAGGGCAATATGTGCAATATGAGCATGTACAGTAACATGGTAATTATAAAAGAAATGTAATTACAACAGTAATTACAACACTGTAATTAAATTAGTCACTTATGAAAATGTTAAAGATGACAAATAGGGTTAAATGTAAACAATTTCATGTAAAATCAGCTCTTTAGACGACGGTAAAACTGATTTGGATTTGAATGATGACAATCTGCTGCAGTTTCATTTCGAAAAATAGAACCGATTTTTTTCAATGTTTTTTTTCTCAGAATGTTAACTTAAAATGCCACCTAGTGGACAAATGAAAAAAATACTTTCTGTCTGTGTGACCAGTATACACAATAAACATATAAATAAAAAGCCAATAAAAGCCAGAAGGAAACAGTGGAATGCTATGTGGATGGTGTGTGAACATTTTTGGAAATACTGTAGGATTCCTATAATCCTCAAACTAAAATCTGTAGACTTTGATCGTCTGTTTGACATGTTCGTTGACCGCCGATTGATGGGCGTTGCAATCCTTTGTTTCCAGACGATTTCCTCTTTCCCGCAGCGAGACGTCACTCACAACAAGAACCAATAGTGACAATAAATCTAATGTGTTACTGTAATTAAGTAGGTTTTACCCACGTCTGCACTTTACTCAAGTACTTCCTTTTTCTTGCGGTGCTTTTTTCCCGCTCTTTTTTTATATGAACAGAACATTATAGCCATAAGAAATCATAAACCATCACATTGGAATTGGTTTGTACTTCTCCTTAAATGAAAGTTTTTCTTTTCCTGAAGTAATATTTTCCCCTGTGTATCTCTACTTTTACTCAACTACATGGTTTGTGCTCTTCATCCACCACTTCCAGCCAAAGCGCCGAACCTAATAATGTAATAAGCGCGACTTCAGACCGCTTCAGGAAAAAAAAAAAGAAGACAAAAGGTGTCAGGTACAGCAATAGAATATGAAAAAGTATAATGCTTTAATTATCTAGGTTAACAAAAAAAAAAAAAACTTCGACAGATTGTTTTTGTTTGCTGCGAGCAACCATCAGCATGAGCGTGCGCGGGTCTGTCGCGGATTAATGATATAAAACTTTTCCGAGGCTTTTTCTTAATAGAAAATACTTGATTGGTAAGAGTGTTTAAGAGCACAATGCACAATAATCAAGCTCGGCATGTAATTTATGTAACTTAATTACGAAATCAATGTAACAGTAATTCGTTCTGAAGAAAACATTGTGTAATCAAATTACAGTTACTTATGAACATGTTAAAGACGACATAGGGTTACATCAGAACAATGCCAATGTAAAATCAGCGCTTTAGACGACGGCATGACTTTCATCTGATTTGGATTTGAATGATGACAGTCTGCAGCAGTTTCATTTAAAAGAAAAAGAACCGATTTCTTTCTCTTTTGCTAAGAACGATAATTTAAAGCGCCACCTAGTGGACAAATGAAAGTAATCAAAACAGTTACTTTACTTTTATCAATTCATTGAAAAGTTACACTACTTATTACATCTGAATAGGGTCATTTGTAATCTGTAATCTATTACATTTCCAAAGGAATCTTCCCAACAATGACGACCAGGGTACGCCGGTAACAATTTAACACTAAGGCATTTCAACGGTGAGGTAAAAGACTGTGGAAATATGGTATTTGCATTGAATCACGTCAGTGTGACCGCTGACATTAAATGCATGCTATTATTTTGTCGAGAAGTCAACATACCTGTAAATAATTGCCGCTACTTTTCTAGAGCACAAAACCTCTTGTATAATAGCCAACACAATAAAAGCACCCCCCCCCCCTCCTTTTTTTTTACAGGTATGCTTCAGTTACCATTTTCTTGTCAATATGTGACTTTCAGTGTTGCAATGTGGGTGTACATGTGGGTGTATGGCCTAGAATGTCATAAGGAGCAGAAAAAAACGGGACTAATTGCACCACCATAGGGGACCTGTCACACAATTTCCGTCTCCAATTTCCCCTCTTCCGTACCCATCTTCACGTTTTGTAAATCACACCCTGCGTTATATGATCATGTACTCTATTTGTATGCCTCCCTTGAAATCACATCAATGACACTTCCTCTTTTCCTGGTTTATAGTGGTATTTTATTTATTGATTTTTTTAATTTTAAGTATCATTTCGTTGTGACATTTCACCAAAAAAAAAAAAAAAACAAAACAAAAAAACAAAAAAAACAGGTGACCTTCATCCTAAAGTCCATACAATGCTCAGTATGCCCTCTGTTGGTGGTTTGGGAGATTTCTTTTAGTCATTTCCAAAGGCTTCAGGCAAAATGTTAAATACTTCTACATTTTGGTGCAATTAATCTTATTAAAGAAGTCCTCGTTTTTTTTTTTTTTTTTTTTTTCTTTTTTCTGAAGCAGTAGAACGATAAAAACCAGCAGGATATGAACGAATATCCGGGTTCCTGAGATTGCAGTCAGCGCCAAGGGTTTTTACCAATCGGTCTCCTTGATGGAATTTCTAATTAAGCGGTTCGTGCTCGGACATGACTGAAGTCAGGTTCTGAAATTGAGCTTATTATTTTTTAAAACTAAATAACTTGAAACTAAACTGATCAAAATGATTCGAACGCTATGAAAATGCAAACGTGGTTGGGAATATAAAGATACAAATACAAATAGGGGTGAGAATATTGCTTAATTGATTACACATTAATATTAAACGCAGACTCCAAGGCGATTCCCAGGCGCAAAACCTTGAACAGATGTTTTGTGGTTTTACAAAAGCAAAAAATAAATAAATAAATAAATATGTCCCATAGTTGATAGCACTAGACCATCGGCCTTTGTATAATTTCTATAATTCCTCTTTGGGGATGTGCTGGATGGGGCTACGTTGTAGGACTATTGTGATTTTTAAACACTCACGGAAAAAAACAGCTACCTCGTCGGATTCCCAAAACATCTGTGCCGAAGCGTGTTTAATGAGAAATGCTACTTTAAAGGTCAGCTCCCGCGCCACAATGCTCTGATGAACCATATTAAGAGCTATGCCCTGCTGCACTCCTGCGATTTTCTTCCTTTGATTTATTATTTATTTTTGTTTGGGGTGTCTCTAATCTACTTTTTGCACATCCTGCACAAAGTAAACACTCTTCCTTTTTAAACAAAGGTGTCTCATTAGCAGATATCATCTCTAATGTATAAAAATAGAAAGTCGTTATTTCGTACCTAACCTCGTACACTTGAAAAAGACATAAAGGAGGATTGTGGGTAAGCCGGGTACGACTTCAGACTGGGTGTAATTTGCTGCACTTGATGAGACGGTTCACAAGGGGCCTATTTTAAGCTCTTGTTCATTTTTAGGCCTAAAATTACACAGAACTACTTTTTCCACAGGTCCCAAAGCCTCGCGATCTGGAATATTTCTCCCTCTGTGTTTGTCTCCGGGAGTCTCCCGTCTTGAGACTGCCAGATCCCGAATGATAAACACGTAAACAAACAGCACAACCAATTGGCCCGAATGATTTCACACAGGAGGACCGTGTCAGCCAATGCTAATGCTAGTCTAATTCCGCCACATAGCATCATCCTCCGCTAATACGCTTGAAATTAGGAAAAGCCAGACCCCGTTGGGATGTGCAGGTATATCAAGAACAGTTGCAAGTGCCTCTGTGTCTGTAAACATTACAAAACAATGGGTCCGAAAACAACCGAATCGAATCGGAATAAGGTCTTCTGTTATTTCCCTGTTCACAATAGGACATCAACAGAGACTGGCAAAGGGAGTGAAATAATAAGGTGCCCTGCTGTCAATAATGAGGATCAATGGATGGAAAAAAAAAAGCAAAAAGCAATGTCTAAAGGATTAAGTGCAGATAAAGGTCTTAAAAAAATACGACTGAGGCCGAGCTGAAGCTTGTAAGTGTTGGAGTTCATGTTTTGTTTATAGCGCAAGATGAAAGGTCCGGATGCACTTGCCAGCTTTCCGTCATCATATCCTTATATCTAAATATCATGCGTAATACTCTGTTTATAAATCAAGCAGTGTTGTACAACATTGTTCAATATTCTTTATTGTGTAGTTTTATATCCCACAATCTGTACACAAAAATTGTAACAGTAATTAATTACATTTACTAAGAAAAATCCATAATTAAATTAATGTTACTTATGAAAATGTTAACGGTATGCTTTTTTGTGCCATACTAGAATAAAGTATAATTGCACATCTTGGAGTATGCGCAGGGAATGACATGACGATGTGAATGTTCACAAATGATATATATATATATATATATATATATATATATATATATATATATATATATATATATATATATATATACATGTACATATATACATGATTTACATAGATTTCACAGAAAATCATAATTCATTAAAAAACATGCATCAGCAACTCACGCCTTTAGAATGTGCAGTAATTGCTCGTACAAATGACCTTGTACATACCGTACATACATAATGAAATTAAAGTATTTTTTGGCAAATTTGCTCATGCATGTTGGATTTGACATACATTTACATGTTTATGATGACAAAGGTGTCAAGATTATTATAGTATAATTATTGTACTTTTTGTGAAAATACAAATACTACATTGAAAATTTAGATGTTATTCTTATTCCATATTCAAAGCAGTCTAAGCTTGTAAAGTTGCTGGAAAAATTACTTTATTATGTCTAATAATAAAGCAAATATCATGCATGCAATTATTCCACCTCTGCATAATGTTTACTTCTCCCTGCACTGAGGCCGCCAATGAGATCTGTAATAGACACAGTTGTGGAAAAACAGACATGAAGAAAATCTCCGTCTAAAAACTTTTTGTCTGCATTTGTGTGCATGTGTGTGTGTGTGTGTGTGTGTGTGTAAAATCTTTTCTTAAGCTTAATTAAAATTTAATAGATGGCCAAACGTAAGAGCTGAAGTTTACGTTAATGAAGTACCCAGAGAAGCAGGCGGGCATTACGAGCTGATGCAATTTCCAATGCAATCTTCAATACAGTGGTCTTTTCTAAAGACCACGCCATCTCCTTACATTTCCGTGACTGGGGTAATTGTTTCCTTAACACCGCTTTGCACTGACTCATTTTTATAAAACAGGAAAGGGGGGAAAAAAAACCAAAATCACAAGTCCACCCCCCATAGCCACTGAATAAAACATGCCCTTTTCCTCCTGAAATTAGAAAAGTACAAGTATACCTCCTGCAAGTCTGACAGGAAATTTACCACAATACATCAGAGCGAGTAAACAAACAATGGCCGCGCATGCATAAAGAAGAAGGTTAGAGAATTTAATCAACATTATTTTTATGCAGAATGAACCATGTCTGAAACACCCATTCATTATTACAGTCAATTTTCCTGTCCTTTCAGTGCGCATTAAAACCAGGTCAGATGCTTATAATATCATTTAGCCATTTACTGCGCTATTTAGATTGATTTCTATCTAGTTTGGTGATATGGGTGTAAAAAAAAAATAGTACAAAGTGTTCAAATCTGTGGAAAAAAATATATTTGATGTTTATTTTTAAAATACAGTTACATACCAGGAAATCCAGATGTCCACATATTGGTAAATATATATGTTTTATATATATTTTAATAATATAGAAATTTTTGGTTTTGGTTTACACTTACATGTTAAATTTACTGTTTATCCTTCAATGTGTCCACACAAAAATGAGTTGCAAGACTTCCTTTTTCCTTCCTGCCAAAGATGAGTGTAGTGCTCTGTAACATGGCACAGCTCTTGAGTCTGGACAAAAGTGGCGCATTCTTTTGGCGTATAAAGAGGAGTGTACAGGTGCAGCAAGTTTCGCCTGGTTACCTGCACTTAAGACAGTGACCAACAAAACCAGTCAGGTCTTAATAAGAACCTATATAAGATTTGCCAGTGAAAGCACTTATAGATACATAGATCAAGTAAAGTAGGCTTTATGGCTATTTCAAGCATACACAGTGTAATGTTCTTCTAAGTGCTACACCAGGCAAGATAAATGACCAAAAATAAACGAGGAGCCGATGGTATTTAGGCAGACAATGTCCGATAGATGACGGCAGTTTTTCAGGCCGATTCCCCTTCGCCCCGCCGCTTCATCTCGTAAAATTTACTGTTCAACTAAAAAGACGCGATACAATAGTTTTTGAGCATCTGGCAGCTTTATTTTTCTCGCTCCGTTAGGCAACGTTTGCTTTAGTCACACGGCGTCAGCAGTTTCCTGCGCAATTCTGTGTGTCAGATTAGAGGCGGAACTCATTGGTGAGATAAAGAACTCTGATTGGCTATTCAGCTGAGTTAATGAACACATAAATTTGCAGTGATGAAAGAGAACACAGAGAGTTGTTTGTTAATGTTGAAATTTTCTTTGCAACTTAACAGACATGGATGAAAACGAAGCCCACACGAATGCGTTATCAACGATCGCTGCATGGGAAAACACTGATGCTTTATATTGGATATATTGGATCCTGAACTATGGGAGAATGTATGGAATGTATGGGAATTTTGGTATATCTGTGTAGAGGTGAAATAAATGCCTAGAGATTTTTGGCTTAGGTGACATTAGTGTGTCACCTTACCAGTGGTGGACAGTAACGAAGAAAATGTGTGTGTATATGTATATATATATATATATATATATATATATATATATATATATATATATATATATATATATAAAGAAAATTATTTATTACTATACTTGAGTAGCTTTTTATGTTTGAAAAGAGATTTTCACTCTAAGTTCACACTACATTCATTCATTCATTCATATATATATATATCTATATATATATATATATATATATATATATATATATATATATATATATCTATATATATATATATATATATATATGCATATATATATGCATTGTTTTTATGTATGTATATATTAGGGCTGTCAATCGAATTAAAATATTAAATCGCGATTAATCGTACGATTACCATGAGCTATTTAATTAATCGCAAATTAATCGCACGTTTTCAACGTTTCATGAATCAATATGTTTCATGTTTCTGATACTCAAACTGTAATAGTAATGTTATAATTATATATATTGCTCCCAAAATCTGTCCCTTTAATAAAATCATATTTTTTTTAGTCTGGAAATGATGCTTTTAATTTTCATTTCTTGTTCATTTAATTCATTTCTAATGTTACTATTTCAGTAGTCATTTCAATTGTAAAATATGGTGCATGGCTCCTGTAAGGATTATGTTCTTATTATATATAGGACATTATCGTCATCATAAATCATAATACTTTGGAGTAGATATGAAGGCCAACACACTTTTTTTTCCACTTACTACTGATCCTTTGACTGGAGTAATAATTTAAAAGTACATGATTTCTGTATTTCGTCCACCACCGATCCACACAGACATGTTATCGGATCTAAATCATTTGAACTAACAGGATTTTCATGAACAGCACATTTACACAATGCTTGTGGAAATCGTTACCCTGATAAATCAGGCGCGTTGTTCTCCGCGCCTTATTTCATTATATCACAGAAAGGCCATGTTAAACTCCCTTTGGGTCCGAATTTGCATTCTTCCCTCTGACTCGAACAAGCTTTTCCCTTTTAACTCTCTGCGTTAATACATTTTGCCGAATCGTTTGTAATCGCTCCTGATTTACACGGATGCAATAAATAACTGGAAAAGGCAGGGACTTGCTATAAATCTATAAACGTGTTAAACTCCTGTACATCAGCGTTCTATTTGGTTGTCTGCAGCACTTGCTGTTGTAGGAATTCGAGCTCAAGGTCTTTTTTCGCATTCAATCAATGGTATCAGCAAGCAGCAAACCTCAGTGTGTGGGATAATGTGCGAGCAGGAAGGATTTGCAGGTTAGATTACATGTAACATCAGGACGGGCCGCTTCCAGCTGCTGATACTGTCATTTCTTTTTCCATACGTGTGCGCACGAGGATTACAGGACGCATGTAATGTGCCGAAAAATTCTAAATCTCTTATGTCTTCGCCCGTGTACGGAGGAGGCGACGGGGTTTGATGCCGTTCCAAAGCGCATGCCTCCAGCTCAGCTGGCGCTTTATCAAGGACAAAAGTCAAGCAGCCCGTCACTGGTGTTGTGGAAGAAAGGGACGGGAGGGGCGAGGACAGAGGAGCTAGAAGGAACATGCGGGCACACGGCGATCTATTCAGAGTACGAGACTGTAATCGCAGCCAGTGCCTTTTAAGTGCTTCGTATTTGTCTTATAATGACAGGCACAACAGCTCCTAAGCCAATCTGTGCACTGGAGCATACCAAATCACAGTCGTGGGGGGTACAGGCATCCTGGATAAACACTAAAGCGTCCCTACCTAAAGCAATCAATATCTGTGTGTGGGTGTGTGCTCAGTGTCCAGAGGTGATATGATCTGAGCACAGTGTTTGGAAGATTAAAAATAGCCGAGCTTTGAAATTCAATCCTGAGCTTCTGCAAGCCAAACAACAATAGAGATACGGATCCGTACCATGTGCGCCGTTATTCGTAACAAAAAAAAAAAAAAAAAAAAAAAACCCATGCCGAATAATATACACGGCTCAAAGAGCTATTGATCACGTCCTATACAGGGAAATATCCCCGATTAATAAACAGTGGAAAGATACATTATGATGCAACCTTGCCTGGATATTAATTGGATCTATGGATTAATGGAAGCCCCAGCGCATCACATTAGGTTCACCAAATTGTGATCTATCTCGCGCCTCGTTTCGGAAAGGTGAGCAAATATTAACGCCTCCTACAATACAGTGCGCTTGAGATCGGATTCCAGTTGTGACCTAGCCGAAACATGACTAATACCACAGAGCTGGCTCTTAATGTGGCTTAGGAAATGTTAATTGGATTATTATTTTATAAATAGGTCACCGAGTCACTGAGCAATCCATGCTTCCCTCAACCACATAAACCAACAGCGAGTGTGACCTTCATGCGTCTGGTAATAATGCTCTTATTACAGTGTGTCAAAGTTAGCAGCGGGATTACACCACCACAAATAACCACAACCACAAGCACGCATGGTGTTCACTTGGTCTTCCATATTACACTATACAGACAGAAGTGTTTTTATTGTGCTCCTCAAAACCACACAATTGTGAGACCCAAACCTGTTCCAGCAGGTGTGATAATGTCCTTGTGCACAAAGACAGCTCACTGACGATCTGCTTTACATGGGTGGAAGATCTCGAGTTGTCTGCTATAAAGCTTTGACCTCAACCCTACTGCATGCTCACCATCAATCTATATCCGAATCACCATTGTTGCTGAAAGAACATCATCTACACAACTACACTTCAATATACATGAGATGAAACTTTTGCCAATATATAGCATTGTATGGTGAAATTAATATCAAAGAAAAATAAATAAATAAATAAATAAATAAAGGGAGGGATGTAGTTCAGTGGTTTAAGGTGCTGGGCTACTTATAAGAAGGTAGGGGGTTCCAGCCTCGGAATCACCAAGACGCCACCACTGGGTCCTTGAGCAAGATCGTTAACCCTCTATGCTCCAGGGGGCACCGTGTATCATGGATGACTCTGCGATCTGAACCCGGCTTCCAATTTCATGCAAAGAAACAATTTCACTGTGCTGTAATGTATATGTGACAAATAAACACTATTCTATTCTTTTCATTTTACCAATCCTTTAGAGGAGTTTTTGTTTTTTTGTTTTGTTCTTTTTATCGTGTTTATTATTATAGGATTAGAACAGACCAAATTATATATGCATTAAACAGTTGACAAATTTTTTTCCTCCACTACTCATAAGAATGTCCTCTTCCTATTTTATGAAACATTCTATTAGGAGAGAAGCAAAATATGGAATCTGTCTCTGTATTTCTGTTTAAGGTTGTGTGTTTGGACTGTTCTTCTCTGCCTTGTTTACTGTCAATCATTTTGGATTGTTTTGGTTTTTGTCTCTGCCTCTATTGCCTTGATTTCTGATTCGTACTTTGGACTGTTTTGGATTTGGATTTTTTTGCTTTGCCCCGTTACCCTGACCTGTTTATGAACCGTGTTTTTGCCTTGCCCTTTTGTTTTGTCTGCGGCCTGTTCATTAAAGTCCATTATTATTTCATCCTGCGTGTTGCATTCTGCATTTGGATCCTCTATTCACCCTGCCTCCATGACAAAATGATTTACCCGGCAGATTAAAATGGACCCAATTAATAACAGCTCCAAATAAATGTGTATTCATTGTAATCTCATTATCCTATATACACTATACAAACATGTCCGCCTTCCATGTAGTAAAGTGCACATTTCAACCTTAAACACAACCTTCACTGATAGAGCTCCATGATTATGGAACAGCCTACCCTTTTTTGAAAGTTGTTCCCCATGGAAGACATGTTTGATTCCAGGTTTAAAATGCATTCATTCTCCCTGGCGTCGGAGTCTTTTTTCTTTTTTTAACGATTTTTTTTCTTTCCCAAGTCTTCTATTTTCTCCCGACTCTTTAAAAGTTCTCCTGCTTTATTCAATTCTTTATTTATATTTGATCTCGATCGTGTATGCCACGAATATTGTCGGCAGGTGGAACTTTATTAAAAATGCAGCGCAAAAGAAAAGCATTGCGGAGGTCAAATGATGGGCTAAATGAGACAATAAAGGCAAAAGTAATAAAGCAAACTGACGGTGAAGAAGAAGTGAACCTGAAAAGAGAAGGAATGCTTTAATAAGCCTTTATAGATGACATGTAAGGTTAGAATGTGATCCAGTTCTGCATTTATTTTTAATTGCACTTTTAATGATTTGGCGTTACATGTGAACGTGAATTCGGACAGCTGAAATTAAAGTATTCCGATTCTGATTAATTGAAAAGAATCGTGAAACCAGGGAAGATTTGAACCCTCTAACACAGACGTGTGAAACTCATTGTCACCGTGGGAGCCACATCAGCATTATGGTTTGCCTCGAAGGGTACATCTGTAACTATAACATTTACATTCACGGCATTTGGCAGACGCCCTTATCCAGAGCGACTTACAACTGAACAATTTAGGGTTCAGGGCCTTGCTCAAGGGCCCACTAGTGGTAGCTTGGTGGTTGTGGGGTTTGAACCTGCAATCTACTGGTCCAGAGGCCAACACCTTAACCACTAAACCACCACCTCCCTATAAGACAGTATATAGTGTTTGATGAGCGACGCCACCTCATAACACAAAACATAGAGCTTTTTCTCCACCACTGATCTACACAGTCATGTTATTGGATCTAAATCATGTATTCGTTTTCCCATCTTTTTTGGAAGTGCCTTCCATATGCATCAATTTTTCACTTCCTGGTCATTTAGGGATAATTTGAAGAAATGTTATCAATTTATCCATTCCACCTCGGTAAACGCTCATGTGGCATACACAATCTAGTGCATTGTGGGAGATATAGTTTATTGTCAATGTGCAGGTTAAAGCAGAACAGCATTATTTTAAGAGAACCATACACCTTTAAAGCTTATGTGGGCCACATTTGAGTTTGACATGTGTGCTTTACCTTGTATTATAACACTGGATTGTGCTACATGGTACAGAGTTCACGACTTCAACCCGATTCGTAATAAATATCAACATGGTGGAATCAGTTAACCATAACTAACTAATTATCAATGTAAAGAAAGAAAGAAATAAAATGCATGATTTTCATGACCATAATTATTGTGGTACGGCCCAGTCCAAGTCTAATGACCTGTTTCGAAATCATCAGTCACATAAAAGGGAGAAATTTGCAATGCGGTGAATTACAACGCACACTTCTCATGAATTTCTTATTACGCGAGCGATCCCGGGTGAAGAATGGATCGCATTTGAATCATGAAATATGTAAGGCCTTGGGAGTGCCTTTATACACTCGCTCCGGTCCACTTTCCTGACTCCTCACCTCGCGCCTCTTACTTCATACTGATTTTCATTACGCAGTTTTCCAGCCTCAGATTAAAGTCCTTGACAAACACATTCACTCGGCGAAATCCCCGCTGGCGGTGTAACACAGAGCAAGACAAGACTTAATCTGTGTCTGGGAAACTGGCCCAAAATAACAAAAGCCTCTTTGCACCAGAACTTCAGTACAGTAACACAGACTGGTCCTTCATCTTGTGTGATGTAGTGCATTGAGTTTTGCACAAGTGGAATCATAGCAGATTAAACAGCATTCTTTTTTTTTTCTGCCACATAGTCATGTAGTAGACGAAATGAGATTTATAGTGCTGTTTGGGAAATACATAAATAAATAAATAAATAAATACGATAAGAGAATAGAATTGTCTGTGAGTTGCTATTCAGACTGATGTTCATTAATGCCAAAACCTGAAAAGACTATCCAGGTTTCGGGTTTAATAATCCGGAATCTGGGTTTTTCCTGAATTCAATTTATGATGATCCTAACCCGTCTGATCGTTAAAAAAAATGTTTCACCGCTTATGAAAGCAAGGAAACGACAAGCAAAGACGCCCCTTTGCCGACTTGATATTTCATATTTTACCCATATCCTTATACTATGTTCTGAACATAAAGACAATTTATGGCAATTTACTGAAACCATACTGCAAGGCAACAAACAAACAAAGGGATATAAGAGCTAATGATGCATTTTGAAATATGAACATGTCGATAAATATTGTCTCAAGAGCTTTAGAGATCCTTGAGAGCCCTAATGGAATGAAAACAAAATAAAAAGCAGATCATGGTCCAGGCGAACACACACGAACGGTGCTCTGAAATCGGTTGTGAAAACAGATGGAGGAAAATCAAACAATAGCTTCCCTTTCCTTGATAATGAAGCTATTTAAAGTAGGAGCATTTCAGGTGGTTGTGGGTAAACAAGAGAACGTGATGCAGTGCAGACTACAGAATGATTTACTAGCTGCTACGCTACGCTACAGTAACAATAATGATGGACTTCAAAGATGAGGACAGCTATTCAGATATTCTATAAAGGCTATTGATCGTGGAAGGTGAAAGTGCTTTTTCTCAGAAGCACATGAAATGAAGACAGGCATCGTCGCTGTGGCCGTTGCCCGGGCTGCAGCTTAAGGTCTTACAAGGATTTAACATTGTGTCCTTTACAAACGGGTATCCTTTCACTGACGCCGTGTTTCTATCTTGTTAGTGTGCGAATGATTCGCCCGAAAATAACCAAACACCAAAAAAATCAGACCTGTTTATATTAAAAAGTTTGTAAGAAAGAACTTTATTTATCTATCCTTGCGCCAGAGTTGGTTCGATACGTCAAAAAAATTAGAATTTCGCCTCACACCTCCAGGGTCCGGGTTCTATTCCCACCTCCGCCATGTGTGTGTGGAGTTTGCATGTTCTCCCCGTGCCTCAGGGGGTTTTTCTCCGGGTTCTCTGGTTTCCTCCCCCCCGGTCCAAAAACATGCAATTCAGGTTGATTGGCACCTTGGAAAATTATCCCTAGTGTGTGAATGTGTGTGAATTTGAGTGTGAGTGTGTGTGTGTGTGTGTGTGTGTGTCCTGCGATGGGTTGGCATTCCATCCAGGGTGTTTCCTGCCTTAATGCCCATAGACGCCTGAGATAGGCACAGACTCCCCGTGACCCGAGGGAAGATCGGATATAGCGATAGAAGATGAAGATGAAGAAGATATTTTGGATACAGTGGGGAAAATGTGTCCACTATTTGTAGCTGGTGTTTTGGGGGTTGTCATGTTGTCATGTTTATCCTGCAGCACACACACACACTACCCCATTCAACAACGTGATTCTGTTTGAGGTGCTGGAATAAATTAGTGCTTTCTTTAGTTGCCAAAAAACTTTCCATTAGACTGATGAAACAGCGCCCCCTCTTGGACACGAGCGGTTTGGATTTGCGCCGCAATGTTGTATTCAGTATTTCGCAAGTGTAATGCGTGGCAAGAGGGGGAGAACTACGGAAGCTCGTTGTGTCAAACCAAGAGGAAACTTGGTAAAACCATTCACCATTGTAAAAATTCACCACCTTGTAAAAATAGATTTTTTTAACATTCGTCAAAAAGTCAAATGAATCCCTACTGTGCTTGTGCAGGAACACAGCACTCCCAAGTGCCTGGAAAGTTTCCCGGAAGTCTCCTGGAAACCCTCTTGGAAGCATTTCAAGCGAATCGATATGGACCTCGGCGACGGTGTCAAATCTGCGACCTTTGAGCTGGATCGTCATCTCCATGAAGATATCTAATTCTGCAAGAGACGAATCTGGCGAGTAGTGTGGGTGCGGAAGTGAAATCAGGGACAGGGAGTTCTAACATGCTGTCCATGATGAAATTGGAGACGTGGTAAGGAAAGCACCAGTTGAACAGCTCCCGATGTTTTTTGGCACACTTACTTGTGAAGGTCGGTGCTCCCTGGGACTGCGCATGTGGTCTCGTGCTGCCATCTGTTGGCGTGTCCCAAAAACTGTCCTTAAAACGTTTTTGATTCCACCTTGTTTGAGGTACAGAGGTGAAGGTCCATTCTTTACACTACACCTCAGCATCTCTGCATTAAATCTGATGTCAGATTGTGGATTGTGCCTTATTTGTTCTCCTTCAGCCACAAGAGCATTCCAGAGGTCAAGCATTGATTGTAGCCGAGGAGGCCTGATGTTCCAATTCATCCCAAAGGTACTCATTGATGTTGAGGTCAGGACTCTATCCTATTGTTTTTCAAGCCAACATTGGTACACCATGGTCTTCGTGGACCTCATTTAAGGTACAGTATAGGAGTACTGTATTGTTGGGTTTTGTTTCCTCTGATACATTGTAGGGGAATCTATAAACTACAGCATACAAAGACATTCTATACAGGAATATAGTGTTGCTCAGGTCTCCGCAAGCTAGTTAGTTCTTCATGTTCAGGAAGAGGGCAAAGGTCTCAGGAGATAAATCTGGCCAGCAGGGTTGGTCTTTCATATCTCCTCATATTTCAGTGATGTTCTACCGCTCTTGAAGCTTGCGTACGGCTCGAAAACACCTCTAGCGACTCATTGCGGCATCACTGTATGTTAAACATATGTCACGGCAAATGTTCTTGCGGCAGATTTGCCCAGTTTTTCTAACTTGGGGGTTGAAGGGGGGTTAGACAGGGGTTAAGGCTTTGGGCTCTGGACAGGAAGGTCACAGGTTCAAATCCCAGAACCAACAAACTTCCACTAGTGGGCCCGTAAGCAAGGGCCTTAACCCTCAGTTGTAAATTGCTCTTTATCAGGGCATATACTGTAGCTGTTAATAATTAAACTGCAGAAAGGGTAATGCATGTAGTAAAAATATCGCCATTAGTCCCTGCATTTTTCGATCCCACCTCGTCCAGCATGTGCTTTACTGAAGTATTTCAGTATTCTCAGTTCAACGCAAATTTAAATGCACACCACAATGTGTTTATGCAGGACAATTATGAATAAACCATACTCTCATAGCAGCCATTCATCAAACCAGGGCTACACAGCAGTACACAAGATTATTGTTCCTTTAGCTGTAGTTTTTATACTTTAGAAAAGTCTGTATTGTGCTGTACAGTGTGTTGTCTTGTATAGTCTGTATTGTGCTGTACAGTGTGTTGTCTTGTATAGTCTGTATTGTGCTGTACAGTGTGTTGTCTTGTATAGTTTGTATTGTGTTGTACACGCTGTTTTCTTTACTTTTTGAGAGTCACAAACACCTGAAATCAAATTCCTTCATATCATTCTGATATGAGCTCTATTCCGAACGGCCCAGCTTTTGTTTTATATTAAAATATTTATATTTACATTAATTTGTACAGCATGTTATGTTGTGTTACGTAAATCTGCGAATTGAATAGCTTTGTATGTTCTTACAAACACTACCAGTCTGGACATACCTTCTCATTTAATGTTTCTTTTCTTTATTTATCACTATTTACATTGTGGATTCCCACTGAAGGCATCAAACCTATAAATTAACACATATGGAATTTTGTAGCAAACAGTAAACAGGAAGTGCTGCGCCAGATGACCCGGCCTCCACAGTCACCTGACCTAAACCCAAACGAGATTGGTTTGGGCATGAGACAGAGAGCAAAGTGAAGGCAAAAGGGCCAACAAGGGCTTCAAGACTGCTGGAAAAGCATTTCAGGTGACGACCTCACAAAGCTCATCGAGAGAACGCTAAGCGTGTGCACAGCAGGAATCACAGTAAAGGGTGACTATTTTAAAGAATCTAAAATATGAGACATATTTTGAGTTATTTCACACGCTTTTGTTTACTACATAATTCCATATGTGTTCATTCATAGATTTGATGGTTTCAGTGAGAACGTAAATAGCCATGAAAATAAAGAAACCATTAAACGAGGAAGTTGTGTCATGTGTAAAGATTGACAAATACATATATATATATATATATATATATATATATATATATATATATATATATATATATATATATATATCTATATATATATATATATATAAACATTCATTCATCATTCATCTTCTGCCGCTATATCCGATCTTCTTCCCTAGGGTCAGGGGGAGTCTGTGACTATCTCAGGCGTCTATGGGCATTAAGGCAGGATACACCCTGGATGGAATACCAACCCATCGCAGAGCACACACACACACACACACACATGGCCGAGACGGGATTCGAACCTCGGATCCTGGAGGTGTGACGCGAACGTGCTAACCACTAAACAACCGTGCCCCATATATATATATATATATATATATATATATATATGCTATTATATATATATATATATATATATATATATATATATATATGATATATATATATATATATATATATATATATATATATATATATATATATATATATATATATATATATATATATATATATATATATATATCATATATATATATATATGTATACTATATCATATATATATATAAAACATGGGGGGTTGTGCTACTCATGCTTTAGCTCTTACTAGCATTCCCTTCAACTTCTCAAAAAGATTGTACCCCACAGGGAGATGCACCAAACGCCTGCTGTTAACAAAGTTTGAATCTATTCTTTCCTGTCGAATCAACAGATGAGAAATGGCGGCATTGAAACCGCTTTCGTGGAGCTCTCGGAGTGCTCATTAATTTAAAAAAAAAAAGGCCTGTCATACAGTACCTTCGCCCTTTCACTCCCGCAGGTTCTTCCCCGACCTTGTTCCCCCCCAACAGCATCTATTCTTCCGGCCTTGAGAGCTTCTGTGATGTGGCAATAGATGGTTGACTCTGAACTCAAATTCCTGTTTCCAAGAGACCTAAAAATGTGTTCCAATTTGTTCAGGAAAAAAACTACAGGGGTCCATTTAATCTTGGTGGGGGGGGCAGGGGGGGCTTTTTGTAGACACAGCTGCTTCCATTTCAGAGGAAAAAGTATGAGACAAAAGTGAAGCGACACAATGTGAAGGACGGAATGATGGTGTTCGTGTCGCTTTTAAGAAGCGAGGGAGAACAAGAACAGCAACGGCCTCGGGGAAACAGAGGGAAGCGGGGAGGGGGGGTGTCGCAATAATCTGTCAGAATCCACATTTAAAAGCCAGAGCTGGAGAAAGATGCTGACAATGAACTCTGACACGAAGCCGCGTCACCCGGCTTCTGATTTCCCATGCCAACATGCTGCTCGGTTTCTGGGGTGATACATCTTCCCATCATCTCGAAATTTATTAAAAACATCCGGCGTCAGACCTCCTGCTCAATGACAAACGCGTAGCAATGGGGGATTAAACGAATTTGTGTCCAGATGCTCCTAAATGTGCTCATCTGGAAATTCAGAGCTCGTTTTTTTTTTGGGGTAAACAACCTAAAAAAAGACAGACAGACAGTAGAAATGCAAAAGTCGTATATCCATATGAGATTTATGTTGCAAATAGTGTCCTACTTCTGCGCAAACTAAACCCAGAAGGATAGCAACATCTGTGTCACATCAAGTCTTTCTGTCGCTGACTTCATGAGGCGCTCAGCCGTCTTGACATTTGGTCAGGAGGGAGTGCATCAGAGTATATATGCTAAGATTTATTTGTTCTAATCCAACAATCGATGCATGTATAGGCGACAGGGATTAAAAGAGTGGCGGGCCGAGCAAATCACGGAATAATCCATGATCGCAGTCATGAGCAAGCAAGGACAAAACGCCATGTGTAGAAGTCACTGAAAGGAGAGTGGCTCATGCAATACTTCGCAACAAGACCGCAGTCATCGTCTCTGTGGGAAAGTGCAAACGCGTGCAATAAAAGCGAGTGGGAGGAATCTAGAATGGACGAATATCGCTGGGCAAAGTGACGTCACCCAGACGTTGTTCCTTTCATGGTATTCTCGACAACTGGAGGCTTTCCTTCGGCGATCCAAATGACGAATAACAAGAAGCCATATACTATACGAGTAAATTACGCTGCGGCGGCACGTCGGGAGTGGAGGGCGGCGTGGCGACAATGAAACGCAGAGAGACAGCAGGCCCGAGGAGAGAGTTACCGGGCAGGGAGCGTAGGAGCAAGGTTGGCGCAAGCTGACAGGCATGGTGGGAGCCGGAATAAGGACATACCGATCGGTAAGTGCACTCGGGCGGAAGCAAGGAAAAAGGCCCTGAGCGAACGCCAGAGAGGCGGGCCGATCTGTAGGCAAGAGACGGGTGTAGGCCGGCGAAAACTGCTTGCCGGGCTGCGAGTGGGCCCCAGCTGATGTCCGAGGAGGGCTCCTGAGCTGTCAGACTTTGGGTGTGTCCCAACGTGGGTATGAGGGACGGAAAGTGTGAAATGGTGAATGGTTTTACATACACCGATATAAACGTCCGTGAATACAAAAAAAACAAAACCCTGAAGACGGTTCGCCATTAGCAATCCAACACGTTCATTTGAAGTGTTAGTGTTTTGTTGTTTTCCCCAACACCCCCTGCTACTGCTTTTGATTCGTGCCGCAGACTCCGTTTTAAAACATGAAGAGAAAGATAAATACAAACTTCTCCATTTTAATTGTCTCTGTTACAACGCTTTCTATTCGATGTCCCCTTACTTAGTTGAATGTGTGGGTAGAAAAACAAACGAAATTTCTTTTTTTCTTTTCGGATTCGTTAAAAAATCATTTACACAAGCGCATGAGCCAGGAAGGCATGATGCCGAATCGGTGATGCGTAACAGAAACCTCAGCTGTTGAGATGAGTCATGTATCATGTGAGGTGCATCAGATCCTCAGACACATTCACCAATCAGGCGAAACATTATAAGGCTTATGAAAGGTGAATAAACCTGATTATCGCAACACGGGGGTGGGTAAGTGGGTGGGATTTATTAGGTAGCAAGTGAACATTTTGTCCTCAAAGTGTAAGGAATTTCTGGGTTGGAATCATCTTCAAATCTGAGGTTCTTGTGGTCAAAAGAAGGAACAGTGGTGATGGGCAGCTATGATGCATGTGGGGTTACAAAGGCAGACCCCTGTGGTCCATTCCAACAGATGAGCTACTGTAGCTTAAACTGCTTAAAAAGTCAATGCTGTTTTGGCAGGAAAAGGGGGACCAACACAATGTTACAATCATCTGTTTTATCGGGTCGTTGCTCCCTGTGCCTTTGCGTGCAGCCTTGTGATACAAAACTTGTCTGGGAACTTTTTTGTTACCACATGTGAGGATCCAGTGGTGCAGGGCCATTGTTTATTCTTTTTTTTTACCAAAGCATCTGTGCGTTAAACCTGATTTTAGATCGGGTCTGATTTGTTCTCGTTCAGCCACAAGAGCTGATTCTAAGCCTGATGTTCCTATGTGCAGGAACACAGCGCTCTCAGCATTCCTGCAAAGTTTCCCGGATCTTTCAAGCGAATCGATTTGGATCTCGGCAAAGGTATCCATATGTGAATCTGGCGAGTAGTGTGGGTGCGGAAGTGAAATCGGGGACTTGCTGTCCATGATGAAATCGGAGGCGTGGCAAGAAAAGCACCAGTCGAACAGCTAACGATGTCTTTTGGCACACTGACTAATGAAGGTCGGTGCTCCCTGGGACTGTGCGTGTGGTCTTGTGCTGCCATCTGTTGGCGTGTCACAAAACTAGCCTTAAAACATTTTGATTCCACCTTGTTTGAGGTACAGAGGTGAAGGACCATTCTTTACACTACACCTCAGCATCTCTGCATTAAATCTGATGTTAGATTGTGAATTGTGCCTTATTTGTTCTCCTTCAGCCACAAGAGCATTCCAGAGGTCAAGCATTGATTCTACCCGAGGAGGCCTGATGTTCCAATTCATCCCAAAGGTCATCCCACTCATTGTTTTTCACACCAACATTGGTACACCGAGGTCTCTACATACAGAGGTATTATATGGTTCGATCCAGTGTAGGGAAATCTATAAACTACAGCATGCAAAGACATTCTATACAGTTATATAGTGTTTGCTCAAGTTGTATGCATACTTTTTAATTAGAGGCAACTAAGTACACAAGTGAGAAAGAAAGAAAGAATATAAGCAAGCATGTTAATATCTAAACAAGTAAGTGTATGAGTACAAAAGTAAGTAATTTGCATTTGCATGCAAATAAGTTTGTAAGCCAAAGCAAATAATCAAGCGAGTAAGTTTTTAAAAACATAAGTAAACAATGCATAGCCAAGTAATTATAGACACAGTAAGGTAAGTAATCGGATACATAATTATGTTAAGTATGTATTGAAGCAGAGGGGCACGGTGGCGTAGTGGTTAGCACGTTCGCCTCACACCGCCAGGATCCGGGTTCGATTCCCGTCTCGGGAATGTGTGTGTGGAGTTTGCATGTTCAACCCCGTGCCTCAGGGGGTTTTTCTAGCGGGTTCAAGTCCGGTTTCCCCCGGTCCAAAAACATAACGGTTAGGTTGATTGGCACCTTGGAAAATTGTCCCTAGTGTATGAATGTGTGTGTGTGTGTGTGTGTGTGTGTGGGTGTGGTGTGTGCCCTGCGATGGGTTGGCATTCCATCCAGGGTGTATCCTGCCTTAATGCCCATAGACGCCTGAGATAGGCACAGGCTCCCCGTGACCCGAGGAAGATCGGATAAAGCGGTAGAAGATGAATGAATGAATGAATGAATGAATGTATTGAAGCACAAGAGTCCAAAAAAAAACAAACAAGCGAGTATTTAAGTATTTAATAAACAAGTAAGTTGCTTGGCAGCTTGCCCTTCTGGTATATTAATTACACATGCATGAAACCGGTTCGTATCCGCTAATATCCACGGCTTTTATTCATTCCATGTGGTTCTAAACTGTTCTAAAGTACAAATGGCTTTTCTTATCTTTAAGCTTACTCACTTCGACGCTGCCATGGCAACTCCTTGCAATGCTCCCAGTGATGTTATAAATGTAATATTATTTCTCTTGATATGTTTCGCCACTAAAAATACAGCGGAAATCCATAAAGAACATCTTCTGAATAAAGTACAATGTTTATACATATAGTATATATACTACATGTGCCTTATTAGAGAAAACATACGCTCATTTCTCTTCTTGCCTATGAAATTCACATATATAAAATATGTGCAAATATGTTGTTTTTTCCCCCCCCTTTTATGTAGGAGGCCATCATTCTCTGAGCAAATGCATTTACACCTCAGTACATAAGGAGTTAAGCGCTTACAGTGCTTGGGGGGGTGGAGGGGGCGAAGAGATATATATAAATAGCTATGAGAATGTGTAATGGATGGTGGCATTAAACAAACAAACTAGTGGTTTGACTGACATGTCCATAGAAGTGATTCCTGAGCAGGGGCTCATGACACATTATCTATACTGCAGTTTAAAGAAGGGAAATGTCTAACTGCGGCTTTCAGTGTAGGTGCGTGTGCGGAATATTTCCCTCGTGGAGATTAAGGTGAGCACATAGAACCTATAAACCCCTCTATGCGGCTTGGTAATACTGAGATTTTCAACCAGGATGCTGGAACGAACACTAGACCACTATTGTGATCAATACACAAGGCACTCAACTCATTGCGTTACATAAATGCAAATGAGGAGTGGCAAACCGGGACACACCAGGGCCGGCTAAAATTAGAGCGCAGCAATGTCTGAACCTGCATCGTCATCCACTATTTATATTAATATATAGAATCCTTATAATAGAGCACTATATAGGGCAGTGATAGAGGTGATGTAGCAGCATTCAAAGAACAACTAAAGCTACAGTACGGTCAATTATTCGTCCTGACAAATAGTGAAAACAATTATTAATGTGTGTGTGTGTGTGTGTGTGTGTGTGTGTGTGTGTGTGCTGATTAAAGATGCCTGGTCAGGGTCACAAGGGTTTAATTACAATGTGACCCATTGATAGGAAATCTTTGTTTGAAACACCGTTCGTTAGAAAAATCTGCATGCAAATATAATATCTGGGTTTAAAACAAGTCTCTAGTTAAGACCAAATATAAAGAATCAGAATTTATATTCCACTGCTTGCATTTTGACTTCTGCGTTGTTGGGATTTGCAGTATTTTGCATTAGCATAGTGCTAAATTGATGCAGATAAATATCCGGAAAAGTGGCCACTAAAATTCACACCCATTTGTAATGATATTATGGTATTATTAACTTATCCAGGGAACCAATAAAATGGCATCTTCTATGTAATAAACAAGATAACTTTGTGCATCTTTGCTCTAGGTCGTATGAAAATAAAAATGTGTTTATTTTATTTAACGTCCTCATAATTGGATATTAATTGCCCTCTGGTGCTGCAGGGTCACTGTAGTCCAGTGCCTAATGCCCCTCTTTCAACTTACTACAATTCTAAATGTGATTTAGGTCAAGCTAATAAGGTCTAACTACTGTCTGATTGCCTCCCGTCAGACAAATCACCAGCACTCTGCCGGTGTGAACAATGGAAGTCTTCCCCAGAGAAATCAACAACTCCTTGTGTAAATTACTTCCCATGCAGCAACTACTGGCATCAGGCAGGCCTATAAATAGCCAAGTCTGGAAAGTCCACACACTCTATGCAATAACCACGTGCCTGGTGCTGATGGCCCACATCTACGGTTAACATTGATTATCCTGCAGTATTAGAGGGTAAGGAGCGAACAGCGGGGTGTTGAATAGGACTATTTTCCTGACAAAACGTTTGCTGCCTGGTTAATGGAGTAATAAAACTACCTCCAGTCATCCCAATCAGTGTGGCTATTTACTACCCATAACCCCAGCCAACCCCACCCTCCCCCCCCTCTCCCACCCCCCCCGTTCAGGGCAAGATGGTTAATGCGGTAATGTAAGACAGATACAGTGTGAGAGTGTGCATGTCTGTGTGAACGAAGCACAGTGTGTGTTTATCCTTGTGGCACAAGTAATCAATTAAAAGCTCATTACGTGGCCACCATTCCCGACTGATCTTCCAATCCAACAAGTCCTCACAGTCGCAGATTCATAGTCCTGTTGAACATGCGCCAACAATTCATTGAAAGTTTATTTGTGTAGTGCTTTTTAAATAGATCCTGTGTATGGGTTGAGATGGATTCAATCAATGTAATAGAAAATGACAAAATCTACAAATGTACAATTGGAAATGTGATCAGAAAACAGCTTGAATGATTAACAACGTATCTGAGCACAAACGAGAAACGGGGAGAAATGAGAAACATGGCATATGAAGCAAACTAAAAACAGAAAAAAAAAAAACTTATTTGAAACAAGCGGACTCACAGGGGGGGGTGTATGTTCACAGACTAATTAACTGGTAATAGCTGTGGACCATCGAGACACCTGATATAAAAAAATAAGTTGAAAAATAATAGATAAAACAGATTAAAGAAATAATAAGAAAACAAGAAAAAGAAAATGGAGGCATAAACTCTGAGAAAGTGACAACAGAAACTGGAAACAGCTTTAGAGATGAAGAAAATTTCAGGGGAAAAAAAAACAAACAGTCAAATTATTTCCTATTTGTAATGCAAATATATATATATATATATATATATATATATATATATATATATATATATATATATATATATATATATATATATATATATATATACTTATTATCTTCAAGATGAACACATGAAACATGAAACATTATTCACCTGTCCTTCAGGCAGTCATTCTAATTTGCACACTGTGTGCATAATATTGTGAGAGCTAAATGAATCTATATGCATGGAGACTGTCCTATATTGCACACCTTTACGTAGAAAGGTCTCAATTTTATTAAGGCCAACATACCAAAGGCATTCTCATTTGACGGATGCGGTCCTTTTGAGACCCTGTCATTAAATCAAGTTTGCACATGCCTGCACATACCAAGCTTTAATAAATCAGGGTTCTGAGTTCATTTCTTAAATATAGAAGACGACCATTACTAACATACGATAAAAATAATTAGCTCCCTGCTGAAAACCCGATGACCCGGACACAGTGTCGGCTCCAGACGTCACAATATTACACACCGAGAGTCAGGAATGTTTATACAATGCGGTTTGATTGCAAAATGTGTGGTCGATTAATTGCCAGTAAAAAAAAACACAACATTCTGACCATATTTGAATTATCACGGCGGATTTTTAGTGTATAGTTTCCACTTATTAAATATGTATATTTCTATATTTCCCTAGTAATGTATATGCTTTTTTTTTTTTACTTTGACCAAAGAAGTAACATCCATGCACTTAAAGCATCCGGTAACATAAGTACATACTGTTATTTTGACCTTATTACAGAATGTGTTTACTGATTTTTTATGTTTGTTTATTAATAAAGGGATTAAGTGATGGCAATTAAAAGCTGTTTACATTTTCACCCAACACAGGTTTTTAGCGACAATTGAAAAATGTAGCTCCTTGATTAAATGTGTGCCCTCATCAAGTGTTATATAAAGATTTACCACAGAAAGGGCCAGATATTTTTTATGGCTTTTGAGGAACACATGTATATTTCTATTGTTTATATACAAAAAGTTAAAAGTACACAGGAATTAGACAGCGAAGGCTCGGTAGGTGAATCCAAATGTAACAGATGGACCTATTTAAGGCTGAGAAACAGAAGATGTTAACATGCTGCCTCACACCCACAGTCACACATGAAGGTGGAAGATTAATGGTTTGGGGTTGTTTTTAAGCAGGGAAAGTGGGAGAACTCATCCTGAGTGAAAGGAATAACAAACCAACACCATGCAATTCAACACCACGCACTTCTGACTAAATATTGGCCCAAAGTACACAGTACTTCCAAGTCCTGTAATCATTATATACAGAAGAAAGCATAATCTCTGTTTTGGAATGGCCTACCCAGTGAGGGATCATGCGGTAAATACGAGGCCCGTCTGTCCAATTTTAAAAGTCAATGTGGCCAAAAGTTTGCTCAAAACCCTGGGATAGCATGTTCACCTCACACATCCAGGGTACGGGGTTCGATACGGCATGTGTGTGTGTGAAGTATGCATGTTCTCCCCATACAACAGGGGGTTTTCCCCGCGATCGAAGTCGATAGAAGATGTATGAATTAATGGCCGAACCCAGTCACCGCATCTAAATCCTATTTCAGCCGAATGTTTGCCAATAGTAAGCCTGTTATTCATGCTAATAGAGGATTCTTCAATGAAAATAAAGTGGAACAGCCATGCATTTAAATATCTGTCTGATCAAAAAATATATATCTATATATATATATATATTATATATATATCTATATATATATATATATATATTTATTTATTTATTTTATTACAATCAAAAGGAACATGCATACTACAAAAGACATGTATTGTGTTGTTTGTGTAATGAGTTTCGTTAACTATATTTCTTTTTTAATAATATTAGTAATGGATTGCTGATAAAGACCTATAACCTGTATCTGTATCAAGATAACTAAGCACTGACTGACAGTGTACACTATATGTACAAAAGAATTGGAACATCTGGATTTTCCAGACCTATGCGATTCTTCCCCCAAATGTTACCATAAAGTTCAATGTACAAAGCCAGCACTATACACAGATGTGTTTTTTATACTGTAAATGAAACTGAAATGAAAAATAAAAATGAAAAAAATGCACAGAATTGTATGAAAAGGCAATATACAATAGCTATTTCTGTTTTCTGTTTACACCTTTTGCCCTTTTGTTCTCAGGAGAAGATATGAGTGTGTGCAAATCTGAAATATACATTATTATCATATTATATATTATATACTATATACTATATATAATATACTATTTGTATATTTATATATTTTTGTTGGCAATAATGACAATATAACCACTGGCATATGTATCTAAATATGATTGCATTTGAATTTACATTTACATATATAATGAAAATTTTAGAGACTAATTCACTCATCCTTTCTGTGTCTCTTTTCACACCTGTGTTGTGTGTTGTTTACATTTTGTTAAGGTGTCAAAAAAAGACGCTCCACCACTACAACGATTTGTGTGCATTTGCATTTATTTATTTATTTATTTATTTTATTTATGTGTTATTTATTTTATTATACATTATTTGACATATAATTATATACATTATTTATATTATGTGTGTATATGATATATATATATATATATATATATATATATATATATATATATATATATATATATATATATATATATATATATATATATATATATATATAAACACCTCTTGTAATTGTCCAATGTTATATCTCATGATGATTTCGCTCGATATATGTATTCATTTATTTATCTATTTTATTTTTATTTATATTTATATATACTAGATACGTCTTTAGTAGAGCCTCATTCTACCGACTTCCAACTGAACACAGAACATCCGTTTTACATTAAAATAGCTGAGTATGTGTGTAATATTGAAAATAGAAAATAGACAGATCGAGAACGGAATGATAATTAGGGATGGGAAATATGTCGAAATATTAGCTTGTGAATGAATCACATGTAATTTTGTTAGTATCGTCAATGTAAACACAATCTGTCATCTGCAATGAAAAAGCTCCTACGTGTGACCCCCGAGTCGTTTTCTGAACCAGAAAATCCTCTTTTTGTGAGTCTATTTGCTGGAATTCCTTTTTCCCCCTGTCAGACACAGGACGGGACTGGGCATTTTCGTAGCTTACACCGCTTAAAGATTCAACATCGGAAATATTGTAACAGATGAATTTTATACACAACTGACAGACGCAAAACAAAATCAGTTGTTTGTGAAATATGCAAGGGCATGCTGAGGAAAGATAAACCTGTTTAACCATCAAGAAATCACCCTGAAGCGCTCGCTTAGTAAAAAAATCCAGAAAACATGCGGAGTGTGCACGAAGTGTAGCCGCGCTGCAGCCAGGAACAACGCTCAAGTGAACAAATGCGTTTCAGAAAGGCGCTTTTATGGAAAAAAAAAAAAAAGTCAGCGCTAGAAAGACGCCATTGATGCCATGACATTTACTTTGCCAAGGATACCCTTCAAACAAGTCAATACTGAGGGTTTTAAGTAGGCGTTTAAAAATAGTTGATCCTTCTTAAACCTTTTCAACGAAGCGCAAAACTTGTTCTTACACCACCGTTCTACAGAATGCAGAGACAAGGGCTATATAAAACACAACAATGAAACACAAATCCCTCACATTAATATGAAAAAAGTATAAATGTATTGATAATTAATTGATGTTCAATGTTCTAAATAAAGAAATAATTACTTGCACTGGAATATGACCTTTATTACAATGTACTTTAAAAGGTACTTTGAGCTCTCTCTCTCTCTCTCATATATATATATATATATATATATATACATATATCATTCATCTTCTATACTTCTTTACCTCTATATCTATATATATATATATACCATCTACCATAATGAGGGGGGGAAGGGGAGACTTCTACCTTCTACCGCTATATCCGATCAACCCTCGGGTCACGGGGAGCCTGTGCCTATCTCAGGCGTCTATGGGTATTAAGGCAGGATACACCCTGGATGGAATGCCAACCCATAGCAGGGCGCACACACATTCACACATATTCATACACTAGGGACAATTTTCCAAGGTGCCAATCAACCTACTGTGCATGCTTTTGGACCGGGAGGAAACCGGAGAACCCGGAGAAAAACCCCCTGAGGCACGGGGAGAACATGCAAACTCCACACACACATGGCCGAGATGGGAATCGAACCCGGACCCTGGTGGTGTGAGGCGAATGTGATAACTACTAAGCCACCATGCTCCTATACACATATATATACACATATTTTGCCGACAATTTTTATACATTTTGCCGAAATTGCAGCAAAGAACGAAGCTTTGACATCCGACAATTTTTTACATTTTGCCAAAATTGCAACAAAGAACGAACCTCGTTACCTACCATACCATGAACTTTGTGTACCTGTTACCCTCCTGAACTATATATACTAGTAGGTGAACTCTGACATGACTTAAATAAAAAAATTATTCATATACACTTAAACTTTCTGCCACATGCGTTTTTTACTTTGGTTTAATTGGTTAATCTTAACCACTCAACATGAATGCATAAATATACTACCATGTGTATGTATGTGTGTGTGTGCGTGTGCACAAGTGTGAGTTCGTGTTTGTTTAGGGGGGCTTGTGTAAAGTCAGCAACTCTTTAAAAGCCACCACTGATGAGCAACACACACACACACACACACACACTTACTCATTACTGCTCACTCACTGAAACCGAGCCAAAAAAGTGCTGAGTGAATAAATTGTGCATAAGACCAGCTCGGGTACATCGAGACACACATTCGGTCTTTAGTGTATGCAGGTGATAAAACACACCTCACAGTCATGTGGAATTGATTCACTCGGTGTGCAAAACTGGGCAGGGTTTTTTTTTATCATTGAAAGTGGGGCAAATCTGTTTCACTGGGAAACTTTTCTAACAAAGGAATGATTTACTTTTGCGAATCTGAAATAAAAACAAAGCATAATATTAACTGCTTTCTCTTGTATGCACTTATTCAAACAGATCTGCCATCTGGTGGCCCACCAAGCATTTCCGAACACACAAGCGAACCCACACAAACACACACACACAGCAATGCTGTGCAAACACAAAGATCACTGGCACAATCAACTCATAGTGATCACTGTGTTTGCGGAACTGTGTGTGTTTGTAAGCAGGCAACATCAAGAACTTCATTCATTCATCTTCTACCGCTATATCCGATCTTCCCTCGGGTCACGGGGAGTCTGTGCCTATCTCAGGCGTCTATGGGCATTAGGATACACCCTGGATAGAATGCCAACCCATCGCAGGGCACACACACACTCACAATCACACACACATTCATACACTAGGGACAATTTTCCAAGGTGCCAATCAACCTACCGTGCATGTTTTTGGACAGGGGGAAATGGGAGAACCCGTAGAAAAACCCCCTGAGGCACGGGGAGAACATGCAAACTCCACACACACATGGCCGAGACGGGAATCGAAACCGAACCCTGGAAGTGTGAGGCGAACGGGCTAACAACTAAGCCACCGTGCCCCATCAAGAACTTGGATCTCTCTAATTTTTTCCATATAAAAATGTAAAGTAATAAAGATATACAAAATTGTGACTTTTCCAGCCATAAGCGTTAGCATAAAGGCAGAGGCACACACCTGTATAGGAGGTCTTTGGATGTGTAGCATGAAACATCCCCTTTGCTTAAACGACAATAGGAGATCCAAACCCATTCCATCATGACAACAGAAATGTTCTCACAGATACATTACAGCACAGTGAAATTCCTTCTTCGCAGCTTGGTTCAAAGTGCTGGGTCAGCCATGATACAGCGACCCCTGGAGCACAGAGGGTTAATTGCCTTGCTAAAGGATGCAAGGGTGGCAGTTTGGCGATACCAGGGCTCAAACCTCCGACCTTCTGATCAGTAGCCCACTGAGCTACACCCCTCCCCAAGAGAGAGGGTGTCTCCCCAATGTCCACACAGCCAGCTCCATGAAGATATGCTTTACATGGGTTGGAGTAAAAGATCTTGAATGGTCTTCTATAGAGCTCTATTGCCTGAATTGGGAAAACCTGACTGTCCCCAGACATCCTCACCCCACATCAGTACTAGACTTTACTAAAACATCCTTATGGGAAAATAAGGACAAATCGCCACAAGCACACTCCAAAATCTAGTAGAACATTTCCCCAGAAGTGTGAAGGTTTATTTTAACAGCAAATAGTACGTTCAGGATATGAGAATCGGAGAGCGTAATGCTAATTAGGGGTGTTTTTTTTAATAATAATAATAATAATTATTATTATTATTATTATTACTATTACTATTATTATTACCTGCTTATGGTCAATACGAAGCTTTGCATGTCAAGTAGGCTTTATTGTCATTTCAACAATAAACAGTGAAACAAAAGAACAAAGGTGTTATAACAGGAAATAATAGAAAATGTAACTAAAAAAAAACAAAGCAAAGTGCACATGTGCAACAAAAGGAGGGGGGGAGGTGAAGACTAGACTAAATACTTCACAGTACACATTGTGCAAAAAAAAGGGAAAAATAAATAATGTGACATTTTATTGTAAACATTGTGAGCACGCAGAGGTAGATATCGTGCAAATATGCAGATTGTACAAACAGATGTTTTTTGCATGTGTATTATTGTCAATTGTTTGTATTTTCAGGATTTGGCAACCAAACAATCAACTAGCTGGATGGATTGACCGTCTTTCAGACTTGGGACTTCAGTCTTGCCCTGGTGTTTAGACTTCGGTAGCCTGTCATGATTAAATGTGTCCCAAGACCTATTGTAATCAGACGAGTCGATATCCGTTACGATATAACTGGAAGTTGCTTCGGCTCGTTCGCGTCTTGCGTCAGGAAAAGAAAAAAAACTAAAACCCAGGATCAGGCATCCAGTCCATCAACGAGAACCACACTCCACCGATCGTATCGGTATGTTACTGAGAGGACGCCATAGATTCCTGAGGATTCGTCCACTCCTATCTACTGCTATGCACTTTGACACTAAAATTATTACCATTTTAGTAGTGATATTTATTCTCTGGATCTTATACCTATAATAAATGATTTCAACTTTCTCAGAAACACCCAAACTTCAAGATTCTGAATCTCGTGCCCAGAAGGAAATCGGAAGCTTTATAAAGTGAGACTGAGAGCTCGCCGAGGTTAATAGTGGAAAAAATGTAGAGGCGTGATTCTCTAAAGGAGGTCTGTGTATAGACAAAAGCTGGTCCTTATTGTTTAAAATGTCTAGTCCCCTGATGTGAGACCGCATCATCAGACAAGCAGCATGTCAATATTTTCCTGTCCCGACAATAAGCTCCGCCAGACTTTTCAATTATGCATGCTATAAGAGAATTATTCCGCACTTGATGAGTGCACTCTCGACGGAAAGCCCTTACCACTGCTGAGCCTCAACAGGGGCAAGATTACTTAAAACCCTGGCGTGAATATAGGACATTTGTTGAACGCAGTTGCAGTCTCGTCTCGTCTCGTCGCCGGATGTAATCAATGTAGGAGACTTATTTTGTTTATTGCAAAATGTTTGCAGTAATAGTAGATGAAAGTTCATTCATTACAAAAAGCTTCGTTAAATAATGATGAATGAAGGCATGTACTTTGTATTGGTACCCCTTTTGCTGCTAAAACAGTTCTGACCCAGTTAACAGAATTTACTTATTCAGCATTCTGAGTCGGATCGGACCACACGGGCCAGATTTCAATCCCCACGTGAATCAGTGTGACTTCGGTTCACCATTTTTTTTCTCGATAGATCCTGCATCCCACAAGAAGGGCACTTTTGTAAGCTATTCTTCAACTGGCTCAAATCCTAACCCTCGCCCATGTTTCCTGCTTCTAATGCATCGAAGTTAAGGACAAAATGTGCACTTGCTGGAGAATATCTCCCACCCACTAACAGGTGCCATGAGAGACAGAGAATTAGCTGCTTTTCTTTGTGTGTGTTTTTTTGTGTATTTTTGTGTTTGTCTCCCCCCCCCCAAAAGTTCCAGTCCATAGCTTCCTTTTTTTCTGACCTCTCGAACTTGTTTCTATATAAAATATAAAACTGTATGTAAAATTCCAGTTCAAATTCATCTCCATAATAATAATAAATCTGAAGAGTTCATTATGACTTATAAGTGGCCTTTCTTGCTGGTTTTCTGTAGCTTCATGTAAAACTCCTCTGTAGATTAACAGAACGCAAACTATGAATACAATTTGCAGCATTGCCAACAGTGCATTAACCCAATTAAACACATTGATCATTTCCCAGCATGCACAGCATCTGGATAGTGTTCTTTCACATTGATATTTAGCTCTGATCATATGTGACATGAGAATATACTTGACTTTGATTAGAAAAGCTTTGGCTGGATGATAAATATCTTGTCCATTCATCCATTCATTCATTCATTCATCTTCTACTGGTATATCCGATCTTCCCTCGGGTCACGGGGAGCCTGTGCCTATCTCATGCCAACCCATCGCAGGGCACACACAGACACACTCACTCACACACAATCATACAGAAGGGACAATTTTTCCAAGGTGCCAATCAACCTACCATGCATGTTTTTGGACCGGGAGAAACCGGAGAAAAACCCCCTGAGGCACGGGGAGAACATGCAAACTCCACACACGCATGGCCGAGACGGGAATCGAACCCGGATCCTGGAGGTGTGAGGCGAACCACTAAGCCACCGAACCGCAATATCTAGTCCAGTCTTATCTAAATTACATTAAATAACTTATCTAATTACAGTTAATGATGTTTATTATGAAATGTTATGAAAATGATGAAATGAGTGAATAAGTGTGAACTCTAGAAGGTCATATAAAACGGGTGTTCTATTTTATTTCTTTATTCATTTTAAATATCACTTTATTTTGTGCCATCAAGTGGCGTTGGTGAGAACGACTGCATCTCATTCCTCATTTCATCCCATTTGGAGTTTGGAGTGTGTTTGTGGAGATTTGTACTCATTTAGACACCAGGGTTTAAGTAAAGTGGTAGATCAGTGGTTAAGGCATTGGCTTCTGGACCGGAATATCACAATGTCAAATCCCACCACCACCAAGCTGTCACTAGTGGGCCCTTGAGCAAGGCCCTTAACCATCAATTGGTCAAATGTAAGTCTCTCCGGATAAGGGCATCTGCCAAAAATGCCATAAATGTAAATATAAAGTTAGAAACTAATGTAAGTGTGTGTGAATAATCACTAAAGATTACACACCAGGTTTCAAATCAAGCACCAAAATCCTGCCATGATGCACGAATCCGCCAATCAAAACCGTCCATGCGGAAACATAGCAAAAAAGTTCCATTTGGTGTCCTGATGAACATTTATAAGAATATTTTATTTTCACTAATACATATTTGCATGGAAAAAGCATCCGCATTTGTCCATGCCCAAGTTGACTAAGCCAAAATCTTAGTGTTAATTTAATGTACATTTAGAACAACATTTAAGTTGCGATTATTACAATCATTAAATATTTGAATCGATTAAACATCCTGAATTTATTTACAGACATTAAAATATGTTTATTCATGCACTATTGTAGCCAATTGTTAGCTTTTGTTTTAAAATAACAAGTGGACATCTTATCAAAAAAGGAAATAATATAAGGCAAAATGTGCTTAATGCATAAGTAATACTGAACTGCTTAATTTAATTATAAACAAAAAAAAAAACACTGCTATGCATTTATTCCGCCTTGTTTTTACGACTTTTAATATAATGTGTATATATGCTGGAGTGTCTTTGAAAAAGCGAATGTCTCTAATTGCCTCCCGCGCCACAAACGCTAACCCCTCTGTCTTTCTCACTAATAAGTCCCTGTGTCAATTACATGGTTCGGATGCGGGCAGCTGGACGGATCCGGAGAGATCATTTGGCGTTTGTGCATTTGTCATTAGCCTGTGACACTGTGGCCATGACAAGCAGCTGTCCCCAATACTCGCCGGATCCCATAAGCCATCACAATTTCCTCTGCACAAATAAATCAAGTTTCTATTCGGGTAATGGAGATTCATTTAGGAACATGCAGATCGGGCCGGTGTGCATGCATCAGCCGGATTGTCGTCAGGCTAAAACGTTCGCTGCTTGCCTCTGAAACTGCGCTGGTGGCTATAAAGTCATTAGACGTTAGTGGAAACAAATAGCTGATGCATATTCATCGGTTTGCTGTCAAGTAATCTACTTAGCTGATAACATGTGATGATGGTAAGAGAGAAAGGATGACACACACACACACACACACAGAAAAAGAATGTGAAAGAGACAGAGAGAGAGGAGGGAGAATTAAACAGATAAAGCTGGACAGCTTTCTGCAAAAAACAAATTAGCACCCTCTTCATCTTATCAGTTGGCTGGGTTTTTTTTTTTTAAGTTTTTTTTAACCCTCTTTTTTATTTGTGTGTTAGTCTTTTGAGAAATATCCAATCCCCCCCCCCGGCGCATGCTCCCTCCATCGACATGGATTGTTCGGTCCGAATGAAATCCACTCAGCAATCGGCAGTAAAGTTGGTCCACTGCAAGTGCATCCCTTAGTAGCCTAAAAACAGTGGCTCATTAACACGTAACCTCAGTAAATCATCACATTAAAGCACATGGGCAGAACGGCGCTACCCGCCAGGGCTGAACACTTCCACTGACGATAAGATAGCTCGGAGAAAAGCAGAATAATAAATACAATTATACTTAAGTGGGTAGCAGTAATTATAAGAGATGGATGATCCATGTTCTTGACACTCTCTCTCTCTCTCTCTCTCTCTCTCTCGCCCGGTCCCAGAGAGTGAAAGAGATGATGACGTACATACAGTGAAAAAGAATGAGCGAGACAAAGAGAAAGAGAGATAGAGAGAGAAAAAGATGGAGAGAGAATGTGAGTGTAAACAACATGGATCATATATATAAAGATATATACATGCAGGTCATATAATAATAATAATAATAATAATAATAATAATAATAATAATAATAATAATAATATATACATGTCTTCTTAAGTGGGTGTCAATAATTATAATTGATGGATCACTGGAACTCTCTTTGTTATATATATGATATATATTTATATATATATATATATATCTTATATATATATATATATATATATATATATATATATATATATATATATATATATATATATATATATATAATATAAAGCTATAGAGAGAGAGAGAGAGAGAGAGAGAGAGAGAGAGAGAGTTATATATGTATACATATATCCCCTAGAGAGACAGACAACATTGTGGAGAATGGACAGACAGTTTGCACTGCCCACGAGGCAGCTCTGAGAATAGCATTCTAATAATTATATAATAAAATGAAACCTAAAAATACAAGAAAGATGGAAAATTAAAAAGGACCTGTCTAAGCTATCGGCACTGTTTCAGGTTTCATGTTGTCATGTTTTATGTAAATTCATGCACACCGGGATGTGTGACGTGATTCGACCCGATCCAAAGCACATTATTCTTTTGGATGAAAGCACAGCCCACAGTATATCCTTATAGAGAGACTGTCTTCTTCAGGTACAATCCGATCCTTTTATTCATCTTATCTACACCTCCATCCTTCCATATCCATCTATATATATATATATATCTATATATATATATATATAGATATATATATATATATATATATATATATATATATATATATATATATATATATTGACTTTTAATGCACATTTGTTTTCATGCATTCTCTCCTGTAATGTGAGAGGAAAAACAAAAACAACAGTTGGCTATGTGACCTTAAAAAAACAACAACAAAAAACACAAAGTGCAAAATATCTCCTCTTTACTGATGAATCTCCAGCACCAGGAAACTGACTGTTCTTCAATCAATATAAAATGTCTTTACACAAGGCATGTACACATCTGCATTTTTTTTTTATTATAAGCTATTTATTATACTGCATACAAACCCTAAAACAATCAGATGCTAACTGCAGAAAGTGATACTGTGTGCTGTATGTATACACACCTTCTGGATTACAAATCATTAACAGACTGGGAAAAAAAAGAACTAGAAAGTGATAATTCGATTTAGACTCACTTCTGAGTTTTGCCAGGAAAGAACTGACACATGTTTATTAGTGGGTCAGTCCCTACTGGTTTATTGATATATCCTTTGCCTCATTTCTGTAATTAATAAATTTAAACAAGCTTAATGCACTCTATGAATACGCTAAACGAAGGATTTCTCAAGACTGGAAACTTGCAATGGGAATTATTGGAAATAATAACTGGGGTTTTAAATGTAATGTAAATCTTATAAGATAAATCTTGAATAAAACAACTAAGCAATTGTCAGCTATAACTCTACTCTTGAATGACACAGCACACTTACAGCAGGGACACTGAGGCCACACCCCCTAATGTACTGTGCATAAACATAAATCTAATAATTTCTTGCACGCAAAATAATGTAAAAAGAGAAGTCTGTATTCATGTAAATTGACACAAATATTGCATAAATGTATGTTTAAATCTTGTGCTTGTATATCTTGTGTATAAACTTTTGTGCAACAAAACGATACTGACATCAAAAATGTCTATATGAGTTTGTCTATGAAAGCCCATTTCTCACTAAATAAAAGAATAAAAAATTCCGTTATTGCGGAATATTCTGATCTTAAAAAAAGGCAGAGTTGTGGGTTAAAATGTTGCAATAACCTTTTTTACTCTTTTAACTTGCGTTTGCAAATTGCGAATGCTGTGAAAAAAAACAGACAGTCGCGAGATTATAAAAATAAGGCTGAATTCTAATTTCTTTTTTCTCATGAGTTGTGAGTTTGCATCTCGAAAATCAGACTTTTCTTTTTCACGCAATTACGAGTGAAAAGGATTATCATGCCGAAGAGAAAATATGATAAAACCCTGCCATTGGGGAAAATCTCATACAAGGCTCTGTTTACGATTAAAAGGTAAGGAATTCCTGTGTCCTGTAACGATCTCGCGGTTTGCTATGGTGGGAATAGGTTTCTGCACATTTCAGCTTATAAACAAACAAAATGTTTGTATATGATAAATCTTCCTAATTCCTAAAAATTCCTAACTCATTCCCAGACTGTAAATTTGAAACCCTCGCTGAAAGCACTTAGACAAATAATGTTTGTGCTTCTTCACCAAACAAACCTCCAGGCACATATTGTATAGGAAGTCTTTCGGTGCAATTTTATTTTTATTTCCTTTCGTTCGAGACCCGAACCTGTTCCAGCATGATAATTCCCCTGTGCACAAAGCCAGATCCATAAAGAGGATTACAGTCGACCTAGTTTTGACGTATAAGATCTTGAGTGGCCTGCTACAGAGATCTGACCTCAACCCTACTGCACACCTTTGGGATGAATTGGAACACTGACTGCACCCCAGGCCTCCTCACCCACATCATTACCTGACTTTCCCCCAACACCTCTGTGGATGAATCTCCCCAAGCACACGCCAAACATCTACTGGAACGTCTTCCCCAAAAGATTTGAGGTTATTTGTGCAGCAAATGGGGACTAAATGTGGATTTTTCAAAACGGATATAAAAACCTAAAAGGTTAGGTGTCCAAAAACTTGTTTACGCGCGATGTGAGGTCATTAATCATATTCCTGGTTATATGAATATCGCATATACTATTAATCGCGATAACGATATTTGTTTGATATATCGTGCGGCCCTAATTTTGAGTATTACTTACTTTGAGTATTTACGTAAAAAGACAAATATTACAGACATGTATGTTTAAATCTTCCTTGTGTGGTGAATGAGCTATAAAAAATGCCTTTATTATTTTGCATGTATGCCCATTTCCCACTAAATAAAAGAATAAAAATGGTTATTGCTGAATATTCCGATGGACAAAAAAAAAGGCAGAATTGTGGTTAAAATGTCGCAATAACCTTTTTTTATTCTTTTAAGTTGGAGTTGCAAATTGTAATTGCTTGGGAAAAAAAAAAAAAAAGTCTGATCTTCCCTCAGGTCTACTTTACCTATCAAGCCAGGATACACCCTGTATGGAATGCCAACCCATACACACACTCACATTCACACACTAGGGACAATTTTCCAAGGTGCCAATCAACCTACAGTTCATGTTTTCGGACCGGTGGAAAAAAAAAACCCTGAGGCACAATGAGAACATGCAAACTCCACACACGAACTCCCGACCCTGGAGGTGTGAGGCGAACGTGCTAGCCACCAAGCCACCGCTATATACAAAGTCATTTAACATAAATATCGGAATAGTCTTTGCCTGGTTTCTTTTACATGAAAGTACAAAACACAACTAGTGTACTCTTGTGTACTCTTTTTTTTTGTTTTACTAGACAAACTCTACCCACAGCCCCTATTAAATATTGAATGCAGCATTTCCAATATTACACAGATGTTCCGAGGCTGCAGAAGCCTGAAGGTAAACTCTGTGAGGAAATTGCAGGGATTTGATTTAGTCCCCAGGCTTTGGAATTTGCTGATAAGGACAGCAGATATATTAGGTGTCAACATGGGAGGGATGACTGACTGGAGGGAGATGCAATCGAAAAAGACAAGCAAAGACATTTAAGGTTTCTCTTTTTCTAAACTGCAAACAGTTATTCTCTAGAAACAATGACAAACAACCTCAGTATCTTTCTAAGCTGTTTGCTTAAGCGTTCGCTAAGCCGTCGTCACTATTCTAAGCCTGTCTTTTTTTCTTTTTTTTTCCGGTCCCTGGTTTTCGGATGTGGAGACCCAGGAGGCTGACCTCAAAAAGAAATTGCCACTAGCAGATCTGCACAGGGAGCCCGAGACCTCCAGTATGCAGCAAATACATAAATAAATCACAAGCCGGTTCATATTCCGCAACCGGTAAACGAGAATAAATTTGCTCTCGCAGGCTTTCTGATGCGCACAATTAAGCTGAAACCGAACAGTACCGGAGCACAGCGTGGGTCGCGTTTAGTTAACCATTTACGAAAAGGACGCCAAGTTGCCATATTGCAGCTTATTCGCGCCTTTGAAGCTGAAAGAGCGAGGTTTTAATATGTAATGTCCTGAAGATCATATTCAGCCAGAACTCCACTGTGAATAAGAGTCAGTTCTAAAGTGAAGAAACACCATAATAAATAATTCAGCGTCATACTTGGTACAAAGCAGCGGTTTCTTTTTTTTTTCCTTTTTCCTGTGCATTATGTCCTAGAAATTGGTCATAAAATACAAACTACCGGTATAAGTGTTTACTTTGGCTTTTAGGATAAATGTTACCTTAAGGATACCTTTAATTCACATGCATTTAATACATGTTATACAGTACATGGGACACAAGTTTGCTTCTTATCGGATTTTTGTTTTTTTTTTGGTCCAATCAAATGTATACAAGAACCTGACCACACCCACCCTGCCTCCAAGCCACACCCCGACCCCCACCCACCTTGGGCAAAAAAAAAAAAAAAAAAAAAACGTTGTTGAGCAAGAGAAATCATATCAGCATGCACAAGTCATAAAGCAATCTTGGCACAGCGGAATTATTATTATTATTATTATTATTTACATTTCCAGCTTTAAAGTGATTCAAAAAGGAAATCTCTGGAATGAACTCCCTTTCAATGACGAGGTATTTGTGCCAGATAATGACTTTTTTTGACAGACTTTGCCCAAGCTGTGTGGTAAACTAATTGCTCTAGGCTATTAAAAAAATTAAAAAATAAAAAAAAGGGAGGAGACATTTAATTTGCCCTGTACTTACTTCCCGTTTGGAGAATAATTGAATAATGTAACCGCATGAATCACTGTGACTAATGCTCAGTGATTTAAGGATGAGGAGGTGAAAATCTGGTATGGCCCAGTCAACTTAATAGCTTACATATTCTAAATTTTTTTAGAACAGTTTTAATTTTCCTAAAACAAAATACACAAGAAACGATCATTACATTTTGGTGGTTATTGTAGAGAAGGTTAACCATAGAACTTGTAGGTGTTGTGGGAAGAAATGATACGACTGAGAGAGAGAGAGAGAGAGAGAGATGGAGCTTTGTTGACAGGAAGAGATGAAAGACTACATCACTGAATGCAGCTGCTCTGACAGCAACAACCCTTAATTATGACTTGTCATGAAAACTATGAGTTGTAGGACTCTGGAGTGATTTACTGTACACAGCAGAGCACACTTAAGTGACTAAGCTGACATTTATCAAGCTTGACACTGGAAAATAAAATCAACACTAAGTTTAGGGCCGTATCCAATAAGAAAGAAGAAAAAAAAAACATGTCTGAGAGAAATAAGAACAAAGTTCAGTACTGGGATTCCTGGGATGCGACTCAGTCATATAATGAAGTGGCAAATACCTGAAAATGCACAAAATGCCCTAAAAAAGGTGAGTAATTGCATAAGAGGTCAATGATTTTTTTTTAATGAATACCACATGATCAAGCATGACCCATGTCTGTGGTCGTAAACAAAATCAGCCCAGGAGTTCCTTATTCACGTGATAATCCTACAAAATATCCAGAAACGAGAAGGACAACGAAAGAGAGATCGCTTGACAAGTTTTCTTGCAGTTCATACGGCCATAACAGCCGCTTCGGGAAACTGTGGTAAGGCTCAAGTTTAACCCCGTGTAATTTGCGTGCTTCTAATCCTTTGCGTCCCGCTGAGGACTTGATGTAGGTTAATACCACACAATGCCCCCTTTAGAGAGAAGATAACATGCGAGCAGGTGACAGGGATGGAGCCGTCAACGTCACAGGAAGGTCATTTGCAAATTGCGTTGCGCCATAGATTGCATAGAGAAATTGTGCACAGGATCAATAAGAAGTTATTTGGAATGTGACCTAAAATAACTATTATTCATTTGAATATATATATATATATATATATATATATATATATATATATATATATATATATATATATATATATATATATATATATATATATACTATCATGTCCTATATTAAAGACAACTGCATTTAATGACAGATACTTGCTCCTGGACCTAATCAAGGCAGACTATAACAAATTTTTATTTGCTTTTAGTACCCCTGGGCCATCAAATACCAACGAAAAGCACGTCCACACCTGCATACTGAAATGAAGTGGAGCAGACTGTGATCAAAACTGAGGAATCACGTCATTCCCAGTGATAAACACAAGTTATATAGTACTGACAGATAGACAAATACGCATACTGGATACATGGATACATGGATACATGGATAGATGGATAGATGGATAGATGGATAGATAGATAGATAGATAGATAGATAGATAGATAGATAGATAGATAGATAGATAGATAGATAGATAGATTGGTTCAGCTCGTACCTGAGGAAGACAGTCTCTCCCTGCCGGACAGTGATGTTGTCCATGACGGTATTATCGGATTGCGAGTCTCCCTGACTCCGTACCGGCAGACCTGCGGGAATAACAAGCATGAGCCTGAGACTCAGAGACACAACACGCCGCCACACACACTCTCCCATCATCTTTTTTTTCGTTGTTGTTTTTTTTTATCCTTTTCTTTTTTTTTTCCTCTCCCCAATGCCGCTTCAGTGGACACGCACACACGCGCAAGCGCGCGTCCGGAGCGCGTTATAGTGCCATCAGAGCCGCCTTCTTAATCCGGAATGCCTGCGCAGGTACGAGGAAATCCTCGTTACCAGCCACTCGCACCGTCACAGGATTAGCATCGTCGACTAAGCTCTGCGTAGTCCTGTACCAGGTATTGGTTACTGTACCGTATATTCTCTCCTCTCTCCTCTCTCTCTCTCTCTCTCTCTCTCTGTTCAGCAATGTTTTCTTTCCTTTTTTTCTTTTCTTCAACCCTTTTTTAAATGTTTTATACTTCCGATCTTCCTGTGCGCCCTGATCAGATCACACTGCAAGTTGAGAGTCAAGAAGCAGATTCGAGCTGCGCGCGAACGCACATGCGCGCACACGCACACACACACACACACACACACACACACACACACACACACACACACACACACACACACACACACACACACACACACGCGAGCGCGCGCATACGCAGGCACGTGTGTGTCGATCAGGGTTCGCTCTGAGCGATGGATCATTTCCCGCGCTCTTCTAGCACCTTTTAACAAGTGTCCCAAAGCACATTTACAGGGTGGTATGAGTTTATTTTAGTGTATTTCACAAACCTCTTTATGGCCAGGGATAACATTGTGACCAAATATTTATGTATAATATTGTGTTGGTCCTGATTTTGGTCCTGATCCAGACTTTTGGTACGTCAGTGAGCCTTGGCTGGCCATGAACATGCGGGTCACCAACCTTATCATCCTTGAAACTCTTTCGATAGATTCTGACTACTGCAAATCAGGAGGTCCAATAATATAATGGAACAAACTCTGCAGTTTTGGAGATGCTCTGATCCAATCATCTAGCCAGCACAATTTATCAGTACAAATCTTTACACTTGCCTGTTTTTCCTGCTTCTAACAATCAAATCCGAGGCCGAAATTTCACTTGCTGCAAAATATATCTTCATCCGTGCTATGAGGAAGAGATAATAAGTGTAATATTATCCACGATCTGTGTATGAGTTTATCCCTAATCAGCAAAGGAAGTGGTGAAGAGTCACAAGGAAAAAAATCCTGAGATGGTATGAGAATGAAACCTTTAAAAGGTACCTAGAATGACCTGTTCCCTGAACCCATTCTGATATGGCCTTAAATGCAAATTTGTTCAAGTGGTAGCTCACATTCTGGGTCTCAGAGGTCAAAGGTTCAAGCGCCATTATATCCAAGCTGTAACTGTTCTAGGCCCTCAACTCTCTGCATCATGGCTTGACCCAGAACTCGGACCCCAGCCTGCTTACATCACTGGTACATGTATATGCAAAGAAATACATTTTCCCTTTCTGTATTATATCTATGACAACTGTCTCTCATTTTCCTCCCTTCCTTTCATGCTAATTACAGTCCTAAGCCGTTGTAGTATCCTGTTTATATTAATTACGATCTAAATCCACCCACGTCATTCTTCACAGCTCTTTAGTCTATGCATTTGGAAGTTTAGGGGGGGAAAACACGTCCCTCCCTCTGTGGTACCTACAATTACAAACTGCCAAATGCGGCCTTTCTCTACATTTCCGTAAATAAGTGCACTACGTAGGCATCATCTTTACACACGCTTTCTTTATTGCACAACGGAAAAGCGTTCGAGGACTCGTCTGACAGACCCACAGACTCGCATGGATGCGTAGGGAGAGGAAGATTAATAGATGCTCAGTGTGATATGAATAGGGAGGCGTAGTCAGTCATTCCAAGAAATATAAACCAATTACACACAAGGATGTGGTAATTGGATGGTGGGTCTCCTCAAAGCTGGTAAGAAATTAGTGTCTAAATCCCCCCCCCCCCCCCCCCCCCCCCCTCACCCCCTTTCACCCCCTTTCCTTCTGTTTACTCAGACTGCATTATTTTTGCAGGTTTAATTCCTCGCTTTTCAAATTTCACCAATCTTTAAAACCTGGCACACCTCAGCTAACACATCTGCTACAAAGACATCTGGTTTTTCTTTTAAAAATCAGATCTATTCATTCGTCTTCACCAACCAGGCCAGGATCAAGGGTTAAGTGCCTTGCTCAAGGGCTTCCGTAGTGGTAGCTTGGTGGTGCGGGGATTTGATCCAGTGACCTTTTGATTAGCATCGTATCCACTGAGCCCCAACTTCCTTAGATGTGTGTATCCAAACCGCAATTCTACTCACTGCACCGTGCCGGCCTTGACCTTTATGAGTCATGATTTACATCCAACTGGTAGATTATTGTACAACCTTGAGGAAGAATATGTAAAGCTCAAAGTAAGCACAATTATAGCGTCCCTTTAATAATGTGTTTCGTCCCTGTTGTCATTCTGAATAGACGGTCCATTGGTTATAAAACATATTAGCTGTAACTCCTGAAGGTTTACTTTTACGCCATTTGGCGTCCCTTTCCAGAGTGTCTTGCAACTGAGCAGTCGAGGGTCGGCTCAAAGGACCTGCAATGGCAGACTGGTGGCGGCGGGATTTTAAATGACCATCTTCCCATAAATCCAATGTCTTTACCACTTAGCTACTTTTTGATTATTCTGGATTTATGCTTATTATGGAAAGTATTGGAGATACTTAGTACAGAAACTAGTTTATTCATTCATTGCTAAAGCATTCCGAGATCTTCCCAAATGGATAAAACCAATGACGACTAAGGCAAAGATTGCTGTATTGCATTCTTCTCCAAAGTCATCCTTTTTGGTTAAGGTCCTAAGGTGGTTTTAACAGCATCGTGAAATAAGACCCATGCAACACAGATGCGCTACTTCTGAAGAAATATGGAGTAAAGAAAAAAAATCCCTACTAAACAACTTGTCCACTAAAGCACCCTTGCTTGAAATCCTTTAATCGCTGCACATGGCATATTATAATTTATTTTCCTCACATACACTTCTTTTGAAAGGGTTTTAAGTCATATACAAACCGAGCCAAACACATGCTGTGATTCGAATCATTTGATTCGCTCACCAATGCGAATAAGAGGTCCTTCAGAACAAGTTTGCTTATTTACCATATATTTATCAATTTTGCTTATTAGGACTAATTGTTTTTTGTCACTGATAATATATGAAAAATACACATATTGCAAATTTGTACTGAACATTGATCAAACCACAGTGCAAGATTTACAGCATTGCCTACATGCATATACAAAAAAGGCTCGCACTATATACACACTTTTAAAGTTCACTTATGACCGCCTGTTTATTTCTTCTTTTCTTTTCTTTTCTTTTTTTCTTGTTTTCAGAATGACGCATCACAAATCCAGAGCGATTGTTTTGCACCTGATGGATTTATACCTACGTGCACACGGGCATTGATTGCTTTTTGATGATTCATTACACCGCAAAGCTACGAATCTCACTCAAGTCAGTTTACAGGAAGTCAGTCACCAGCAGATGCAAAGGCAAGTAAGCGAACAAACAAATAAATACAACGAGTAAAAGAACCAATTACAGACTTCAAAGATTATTCAGTTCCTCAGCGCGTAGTGCAAATGGTATGAGAGAGACACTGGTATAAAAGAGAGACACTGGTTTTGCACGAATTGCAAGTTGATTTAACTCCCAAAAATAATTATGCAGTTTACATTACAAATGTGTTACACCCTGGCCTAGATAATTCACAGCAGGGGTCCTCAAACTACAGCCCACAGTGCATTCCCGGCCCAGCCAAACATTTGAACAATTCCAGAGACATATTTTGTACATTTGGTTTTCAATATATGTTTTACTCATATCATATCTGTATCTGATAAATTAATTATTACATTGTTACAGTAACTATTTTTGACATTTAATACATTATTTATTAATTAAGTGCATTTTAGTAGATTCTTCCACAAACCAACAGAATGCTGAATTTCAATGGCAATGAATATATATATATATATATATATATATATATATATATATATATATATATATATATATATATATATATATATATCTATATATTCACTGAATCACTCTTGAAATCTTTTAATCGCTGAACATGGCATATTATAATTTACATATATATTATGATATATAAATTGTATAATATACAAACTGTTAGAAATGTAAACGACAGCATTCGCGCAGCTCAGACGACTTGATGTGGAAGAGGAGATCGTGTGAGACTAAAAAAATAATGCTTATAATTGAGGGCATACATATTCTGTATATATGTATTTACATGTTAAAATGAAGAATATGTTCTTTTATTTCTTTTAAAATTATAATTATTGTCCCTGTCTTTCTGAGAAATCATGTACATCCTTATCTATTTCTGTATCTTCCCTCTGGAAAAGAAAATAGAAAAAAAGAAAAAAATGTTTATGTTGTGTTTAAAAGTAATATTCATCTGTATGGAGCATAACAAAATAAACTAATTAGTATTGGAAGGTGTAAATAAATTTACAACCATCATAAACTATTCCCAATAATTCTCTCCAGCCCATGGAAATTTCTGTTACAAAATTTGGCCGTCAGATAAAAAAATTGTTCGGGATCCCCTCAGATGCTCCCTTTCGACACGGGCACAGGTTAGTATTTACATGTATGGCACTGATAACCTTATCTAGAGCAATCTGTAATTATCCCATTCATTTGACTGACTAATTGCAAGTTAAGGGTCTTGCTTCAGGCCCCTGCCATTGCCGCTTGGTGTTACAGGGATTTGAACGTGCGACCTTCTAAACATAAATCTTAACATAGTACCCACTAAACCGCTTACTGTTTTCCTCCGCCTGAGATGTGATCCACGGTACAGTACCAACTGTTCCAACAGTACAGTTCAAACTGGCAGCATATTTATCACTAGTTAAAGGTGTTTATCAGAGTGTGAGGATGTGAACGCGCACGTTTCACAAATAGCTTTATTTATAGAGAATAACCTCCGAACAGGTCTGTCGCTAATTGCCTGAAGTGAGCTTAGCCGAGTTGCAAACTCTTTTACACACTTCAGATATTTAATCAGCAATTAAATCACCTTTTTGCCATGTACTTTCATCATTTTTAAAGATACAGGAAGAAGGCGGAATTCTTTCAAATTTGAGATAATTGCTGAAACAACCGATCTGAGGACATGAAAAAACAATGCAATGATTTGGGCATGAAAAAAGTTGGTTCACATATCAACAAGCATAAACATGTATCCCGTATGCAAGGATTGACATAGCAGGCTTAGTGCATGCACACAATACCATTTTTTTTTTTTAGCACAAAATACAAAACTTTCAATGCGGACAGCGTAAATTTGTACATCAAAAAGAAAGTACAGTGCTTGGCTCTCTTGCGGAAAAGAATGCGATGTTTTCTTGGACCCTGTAAAGGACCGTATGTGTCTGTCAAGTGGCAAGGAAAAAGGAGAGCCGGTCAGGTCAGTAATAGAAGTGCTAAAGTCTACGCATTATAGTGCTATCTGCAGTGGAGAACGTTTGTTATGGGTCATGTTGCATCACTATAGTCATTCGAGGTAATTGTAGTGACCAAATGAATAAGACAAGCAGCTGAGATGTTTCCAGTATTATAGAAAATTCCACTATCACTCTGGAATGGGTGGGTTCCTCATGCCCCTGCAAAGATGCGCCATGGTTAAATTCTAAGGTGTGGGGGAAAAAAACACTCCTAGATTAAGCAATTTTTAACTTGCTTAATTTGAAAGTCATACAGTAATAAAATGCAAACGTCAAAACGATGACGACTCCAGGGGAATGACACCGACCCATTTTTTCCCCCCACCTTTAAAAAGGCTTTGCTCCATATTTCTGTGTAAATACACGACAGGACACCTCGACTAAAGCAATATTTATGTGAGTCAGGCTGCATTACCGGGCTGATTTGTAGTGAAGGCCCGGAAGGGCATAGGTGGCTTGTACTCATTAAAGTACAATAAAGAGGACAGCAAGGTTGAGCTCTCAGGAACTTTTTTCTAGAAAGTACTGTTGAGCTGCATGTAAAAGAGTCATTGAGTATTCAGGAATGGAGATGCATAATAGAAAAAGCTCTGCACTGTCATACATTTATAGAGACATTATCTAGGAAGAACCAACAAGCGAAGTGTGGAGAAATGACTGCTTGGCTGGTAAAATAAACTTGACAGCAAGGGGGAAACTTTTAGGAGCTGTTTAGAAACTTGGCTTTTTTTTGCTACTGCGAGAACACCCACGAAAAGTTTTGGGGCTGAAGGTTTCCGTACCTATACCAGTGCTGCGTGCTTTTTTGGGGAGCTGGCAGACGTGAACGAAATGGAGCATATTTAGTAAAGAGCTCAAAGTGGCCCTGTATGGTCTACCGAGAGTTTTCTTCCGGATGTACACCATATGGTGTTTCTCCATTAAGACGTCCGGTCCACTGGGAGCCAGTAATAATCAGGGCTCAGTAGCAGTAGTGTACTCCAAAGGAAATGTCAGAATGTGTCGTCCACGGGAGAATAACTGGGCAGTCATTGTGTACTTGTGTGTATTGAAAGATACACTGATGTCGTTCACATATTTGGGCTAATATTGTCCCAATAATATTGTCCCATTGTTTTTGTTTGATTTTTATAATACTAAAAATATCCAACATTGCAATTTCAAATCTAATATTCCAAAATTCAATTCAAAATAATGTATGTGTCTTTTTTTTTTTTTTTTTTAATAAAATAACTCAAAATGAACATGCCACCCACACAACATAATCAAACAGACATCCTGAATTAAAAGCAAACAAACAAACAAACAAAAGTAAATCAAGTCCCAGAACCTGGGAATAATCGAAAAATCATCTCTCCACCATCAGAATCTACACTGGAGAATAATCTACACCCATAAATATGAAGCCAAACACATCAAAGTGTCACTGACTACATTTCCAAGTCACTTCTCATTATTTCTGTATGGCTGTTTTGTTCTGTATGATTAATTTAGCAACATCCAAACATGTCACGTGTTCTGCGGTTACACTTTTCCATATATACTGTATTAGAAGGATCTTGTCATGTTAGCAAGCAGGAAGCGGATGCAAGTGCAGTGACTCTTTACACACATGCTTTAATTAGTGTTTAATTACAAATTACACTTGCACAGGAATAGAAAATAATAAAACCCAAACTCAAAAATACCTATCTGTCTGTCTGGCTAACAACATTTCATTGCATATATGGGTTATTTAGGGTATTTGGGAATCATGCATTATGGTGCTCGAACTTCAGTAAAACAAATGCTAACCGTTAAAGTCTGAAATATATATAGGGTTCGGGTTCAATTCCCGTCTCAGCTATGTGTGTGTGGAGTATGTTCTCCCCGTGCCTCAGGGGTTTTTTGTCTGGGTTCTCCGGTTTCAGGTCCAAAAACATGCACGGTAGGTTGATCGGCACCTTGGAAAATTGTCCCTAGTGTATGTATGTGAATGTGAGTGTGTGTGTGCCCTGCATTCCATCCAGGGTGTATCCTGCCTTAATGCCCATAGACTACTGAGATAGGCACAGGTTCCCCGTGACCCGAGGGAAGATCGGATATAGCGGGAGAATATATATATATATATATATATATATATAGCCACCATGTTCTACACTACTCGTGGCACAGGAGTAACTCATGGCATTCCAAAGCAGGACGAGAGCAAGCACTTTATACACACATGTACAATCTAGAGCCCTGATTTCAGACACAGTGACACAAGAAAATGAGCAAGCGGAGTAGGAATCTTCTGCACATGGGATATGACACGGTAAACTGACACACATTAAAATAATTGGCTCCAATTAAGCACCGTCTCAGACCCCCCCCGGGAAACATCCACTCGCCAATTTACTTCCTACCTGTGTTTTGTTCTCTTTCAGCACAAGCATGACGACGTCAGAATGCTATATTTGCATGCGCGCCAGAGAACAGCTCAGTTATTTATTACTTGTCTTTATGATAAGGTGCTCTTATTTCATCCAACAACGTGACCGCGGTCTACTTATTAGTAAAGAGTGAACCGACCCTCTCCTTAGGAGTACAATTTACTTTTCAGACTTAACCTAATGCACAATATAGCAGGTGTAGCTTTAAAAAGAGCATTATCACTTGTATCTGTGCTGCTGAAATACACGTTCGCACTTGTTATATAAGGGTACAGAAATGCTATAAATGTCACTCAGTCACTCAGTCAATTTTTCTTCATTCCCGTCTGCTAAAGGGATGTCTGTACCAAAACATCCCCATAATACAATAAACAGTGCATATAAAAAAATACATATTTTATTTTATAAAAAAATTTAAAAAAATAAAGATATATTTAATAATTTTTTTATATGCACTGTTTATTGTATTATGTGGATTTATTTATTTATTAACCCAACATGCAAAAAACGTTCATTTACAAAGGTTTTTCGAACGGCGAAGATATTTAAGGTTTACATAATTCTTTCTATCCGTATTTCGAAATGCAAAATCGATTTTAGCTTGAGGGCCTTCAAATCATTCGTTCATGTAAAAGGAGCATCAGCGTTTGCGCAGAGGATGCACGGATCAAATTGGGAACGAGCCAAAGCACAAAAAAAACATTATTTGGACAGAATTCCAATTATTTAGATTTCAAAGTAAATATTTAAATAGTTATGTGTATTTTTTTTATTTATTTTTGCAGCAAGCAGGAATAGTGATACTCTAATCTGTAATAAACGCATTATATTTAATACCAGGAGCAGGATCTGTAGCTCACAGTGCTGTTTTTGTAGTTCATTAGAATTTTCCCCAATGGTCCCTAAGTTTGTTTTTTCTAACCATTAATCCAACAAGACATGTTTGTTTATATGTATTTATGATTTATTTTTGTTAATAATTATCATTTTTGTAAGTCACATTGTGGAATTGTACCAGAGCCATACTTCTTTAACAGCTAGGGCATGTTGTCACGCTAATAAAGTATTCAAAGTAATGGAAAGTCTTCTTTTTGTACTTTGCTTGCCATTGGCTGCAGTGTTTTTAGGACTTAATTTGTTTTGCAGTGCTGTGGGCTTTACCCTGCGCGCGCGTGTGTGTGTGTGTGTGTGTGTGTATGAGCGTGTGACCAACAAATTAATACATGCCTCTGTCAAACAACAGGAACGTGCAGTAGAGAATTCAAATGTTATTTTCCCTAAGATTTTCTACTTGAAAAGCATAGCCGCTGAGCATCTCTCATATTCCGACTGACAAATTTGGTAAGCGTTCCTATTTGATATGTGCATATGCAGTAAGCTTGACATGGCGTATCAAATTTGAACACAAAACCAAGCCAGTGAGATCTTTCGCCGCTACTGTAGGTCAACATTCTACTGTAAACGTCACGCAACAGGTGTCATCAAACGTACATTTCCATAGTTTGAGTAGAGCGAGCGGAGAACGAGGGGCGGAAAACCCCCACGACAGATGTGATACGACCCAGTGATTCAAGTGGGGTAATTCCAGCGTCTGCTTTTTACCCCGCAGGGTGCGAAGTCTAAATGTTTGTTTTCAAAACTCTCAAGCAAAAATTATGTTGTTTTCAACTCCAAGGGGGAAAACAGTAATTAAGAACAAACAGCCCTGGGAGAAAGAAGCAATGTGTCTGCGCTTGTCTGCGCTTGTCTGCGAAAGCAGTCGTTTTGTATGGGAGTCCGATAGCACGAGAATGCAATCAAGCCTCAGCTTTAGAAGTGGGAAGTACAAATGCTTCATTACTGTACTTAAACAGATTTCTCTGCCATCACTATATTACTATTTTGCGGTCTTCACTTTCGATCATTACATTTTCTTTACACAAATACCTCAACTTTCTTCTTCTTACATTTTCAAACCTCACTTGTTTCTTTAATCTATTAGGTGAAATGGCAATTTTCAAAGTTTTCCTGTTTTCAACCGGTCTTCGTGTGTTTTTTTTTTTGCTATCAAATGGCATTTCCTGGCTATCGGATACCACACATGTAGGCTAATTTACAAATGTAACACTGAGAATGGGAGAAGTCTGGCTAACGTGGATGAGAATGAAGTATTGCAAACATGATGGAGAACGGAGACATTCCTAATCACCATCATCATATTTTCTCTGCTTGTGTTCAGAGGTGTACAAATACCTCGCCACCTTACTTAAGCCCCATTAATCCTCTTTCATTATGGCTTGTCATCGTTAAAAAAAAACAAAACAAAAACAAAACCCTATCCAGATAAACGGCTCCCTCCTGAATAGAGAGAAAGTGATTGTGGTTGGATGAGATATAAACATACACCATTCCGACACCCTATTGGTTTGTATACAGTGTTGGGGAAGGTTACTTTGGAAATGTAATAGGTTACAGATTATAAATGACGGTATTCGAAATGTAATAAGTAGTGTAACTTTTCAATTACTTTATACAAGTAAAGTAACTGATTGATTACTTGATTGATTACCTTAATTTGTCCACAAGGTGGCACTTGGGGGAAAGAGTGTGATATGTTTTTCGAAGCTGAGCTGCTTCAGAATAAAGGTGGTGGGAGGGGGGCTGGGGGGTTGGTTGCGACTGAGGGGGGTTGTTCGGTGGTGGTCGTTGGAATTCGTCAACATTTCCTAAAGTAAATGTAAATACATGCTTTGTTTTGTTTTTTCGCAGAAACTGTAACGCATTACTGTTACTATTATTTTGTAATTAAATTACGTAACGCCGTTACATGTAACTAGTTACTCCTTAATCCATCGCACCTGCACATGACACAAATCACGTCACACTCCAGCAAGGACATAACCAGTGTTGGGGTCGTTACTCCAAAAAAATAAAGGATTATTTCTAAAAACATATTATTTCTGCACTACTGGGTCGTTTATCAAACGGGTGCTTTCTCTTCATCCTCCCTAAATGAAGATACAGTATGGAGTTCGGTAGAGAGACGTTTGAATAAATTAGCGATCACGACTGGTGCAGCTTTTGTCATTAACGGCGTGTTTTTCCCCTTACATTACTTTTATCCTTTAAGCAGTTTTGAAAACAGTACTTTTAAACTTTTACCTGAGTAAAAAACACAAGTTGATCTATAGTTCTACCTGAGTAATGAATGTGAATACTGTGCTTGTATTCTATATTCTTGACGTTCAGCCTGAGTACATTCATTAGGTAATAACATTTTAATTTGGTTTTGTATTAAAATATTCATACGATGTGAGGTCCAGCGTGCCACAAAAAGACAGTTGTTAGTTGCTTTTTACTTAAATCCCTGTCGAAAGCTGAAAACGTCTTTACTTTAACTCAAGTGGAAAAGTGTAGTCAGGACTTTTACTAGAGTCTGTAAAAGCATCTTGAACGTATCTTCTAGTTGAGTGAATGATGTGTGTACTATTTCCACCTCTGCTCCACACTGCCATGCTGAAATAACTAGCTTACACCTGCAAAAAATAAATAAATACTGGTCACCAGTGTGATTAACTTGTTACATGCAAGTTGCACCAGCAACTAGCATGGCTAAATCTGCAGTGCAAACCATGCTAGCATAAGCATATTCTCTCTCTCTCTCTCTCTCTCTCTCTCTCTCTCTCTCTCTCTCTCTCTCTCTCTCTCGCACAGACACAGAGGGATGTGTGATCTCTCAGATCTGTCAGCCACAACAGAAGAATATTAAATGATGTGCAACAAAAGCTGTGAGCTGACAGCAGATAGTCACTTTGGAAAAACAAGTGACCGTTACTTTTCTCTAAATAACGATTCCTCTACACTTCTCTCCGCTCACATCATTACGTTTCTGCTTGTCAAGCAGGTTTAAAGAGATTGTGTTTGCTACACTTGACTAGGGTCGAGTAAATCAGAGTCTGGCATTGAGAGTAAACTTCTGCTGTCTTCTATGCTCGTGTCAAGCTCTGTGCTTGTTTAGCACCATCATTCATTTGTCTACAGTGACTTTACTCATTAAAAAAAAAAAAAAAAAAAAAAAAAAAACAAACAACACTGTACCTATTTTACACTTATTAGACTATAGAATGCTGGTGCAAATAATAATAATAATAATAATAATAATAGTAAAAAAGTTTTGTTGTGACGTCATGGTTCATTGGAGTGCTTAGCTCAACTTTTGTATGCCATTTCATAGGGAAATGGTAGGTTCAGTTTAAGCACCCTTAAAGGAGCACCTTTTTGACACTGAAGGTAATCGTGAGTCTTCGTGATTTCACAGTATGTAGGATGTAGGTTGATTGTATGTAAACTGATTTCTCCTCGGACAATTGTTTCACAGGTGCATTCTCTCAGCAGCACTGATGCTACTGTGTGTGTGAATATGACACAATCACACTACCACGACACAGTGACATGCCCTATGAGTCACGTAGAATATAGATTAACATGGATTGCAATAACAGAGATTACATGCATAGATTAAGTAGAGGTGCATATTTTTTGGACACAGTGTTTTCAACTGGTTTATCTGGTTTTATTATTATTATGTGGTTAATGTGTGTGTGGATGGTGGGAGGAGATAGACATTATTGCATTCGTCTGTTAAGCTCTGTAACTAGCTAGCTAAATCTGAATAAATATTAATTTATGTACAGGTTTGTTCATATCGGTGAACGTTCGTCAAGTGATTGTTCGTAGGGTGGGGAGCGTCTGCATACATGTAATATTAATTAATAAATATTAGTATATAATTAATAAATTACAAATGAAACATGATAAGCATAATATGTTTCTCTCCGTGCAGCGTGCAGACTCACATGTAAAATAAATAAATAAATATATAATGAATAAAATGAGTCACGGATTGCTTACACTATTTAATCTAAGATTTGTATCATTCATTTAATTACAAAACAACTAGACAATGAGTTTACATAAACTATTAGGTGAATTACTGTAACCCTACGATCTCTAAATGAAGAGTTAGCTGCATTAGCATGTCTGTGTTTCTGTTTCTCGTCTGCTTTTGAAATGAGTCACACTCTTTTTCCATCCGTGCGACTCTGATAAGCAGAATGGTCTTTATCGAGAGATCTTACTAATAAAGCCTGGAAGGCCGAACGACCGTTTCTTGGTGCCTGTTAGAACAGACGCAGATTAATGGAAATTATGAGGCAAAATGAAACGATCGCATGATAATTTACCTCGATAAAGATAACGCCGCTGACGGAGTGATACGCTGACAAGAACGCTCGTCTGTTCTAAGATGACAGGACTGAACTGGTAACTTCACAGCATTGTTCTAATGCTTACATCTGATAAGCAAACGCTGCCAGGGAAATGAATTTCCTCTAACCAGAGGATCACATGGATTAGATCAGATATATATATATATATATATATATATATATATATATATATATATATCAATATATATATATATATATATATATATATACATATATACATGAATCCAATTCCCAATTTGCACAATTATAAGGCGGGACTTGATTCAAGCTCGAGATAGAAGTGCAATCTTCCAGGAAACAGCTGCTGCACATCTATTCTCATGTCTGCCACGCGAGCCACATTTAAAATAATATAAACACTCCAAGGAATTGGGAAATGCTGATTTTTTTTCCCCATGCAGATTATACGCGAGCAGGATTTTATGTGAGAACAGATGTTTCCTATGACACCTTTCTGTACTGTTCAAGTCCCTGAGCTAATAGGTGATAATCTCAGATCCCAAACTCCTGACAATCTTACACAAGATACAAAACTGAGGAACGAAAGTACATTTGCATATTTTAATGGTTTATTATTTTAATTTATTTATTTAATCTCTCTCTCTCTCTCTTATTAAAATCCCCATCCACCTTTGTTTTATTTGCACTGGCGAACCTGTCAATACACTATAAAGCAGTGTGATATGGATCCAAATACTATGTGAATATAATTTCATTTCCTCTAAATACTGTAAAGTAGTACTTTATAATATATTGACCCTCTGCGGAAATCGTGATAAAATTTTTTTTTTATATTTTAAACGTTACTATATCATAATTTTGATGAATTCGGTATTTCAAAGGCTGATATACCGGAATTCACCTGTAGGCGGCAGTGCTTCCCAAACTGATATGCGCATGCATTCGTTGCATTTTTTATTTTTTAAGTCAAAATGACATTTTGTTTACACTATGTGTTTGGATTGAAAAATAAAAAGGCTTGAATATATCTTCATTGTATTACTTTGTTATATATATTTTCTACCAACATAAAAAGTTAAGTTTATATATCAGTTTGAGACAAAGGTATTGAAATACGAATCAATTTTGTTATTTATTTATTTGTTTATACAAAATGTTTTTAAAGTCACTTATCTTTGCTTGCTGGTTATTTGCCACTTATTGTATTTAATTTATTATCTTTTTCTAAAAATTATGGTATTGAGCCATCCATAATACATAGTAATTTATATATAGGGTGAAAATTAAATATGCGGAGTGGTGAAACACATGGCAGACAAAAATTCAGAATACAATGGAAGTTATAGTACATAAAGTAATTATTATTATTATTATTATTATTATTATTATTATTATTATTATTATTATTATTATTATTATTATTAACTAGCTTCAAACACAGACACCCTGACACCTTTCTGGCTTTCTGGTGACTAGAACAGATCCATAACTACAAAATACCCGAAAGCTCAGAACATCCTGCCTGGATCTTTTCATTCTCTAAATAGTTAGTAATAATAGAGCATTCTGTTTGTAGCTCAGTGTTTTAACCCACTGAACTTGTATTTTTTGGCAATAGAGAAATAAATAAAAATTATTGCCTGGATCCACTTTGTAAAACATTTTCAGTTAAAAGATTCCCAACAGTTCAAAAAAGGGGAATCGTCTTTAATTTAAACTCATAATGATAATGTAATAGTGCTCTTTTCCTATTCTTTTTTTTTCTTTCCTCTGAGTCACGGCCAAAAAGTCATGCACAAAGAATAATCTCTGAATAATACGAAATAAGTCGAAAAATAACACGCGTATGTGACAAAATTCTACTACAAAATACTATTTAGACCAATCACAAAAGATTTTGACAAAAAGATCATTTATTTGAGGGAAAAATGTTGCAATTAAACATGACGTCGGGACTCAACTGCACCGACTGTGTCATTCTCACGTTATACAGAGGTCACCTATTTGAGACTCGTGTGCTGACCACTCAGTTTGAAGTCAACATGACAATAAGGGGCGAAAAACCTGAAGCCTGGATTCAGTCTTGCAGCAAATCAACTATTTCATTTCTTCCATAAACACAAATCTTACCATAATCTTTGCGCAAAGTCGCTTCTCAAAAGCCCCCACCCCCCCCCCCCCCCCCCCCCCCCCCCCACCCCCCCCCCCCCCCCCCCCCCCAAAATCCTCACAGATGAGTACATTTCTCTCAGGACAGCTGACAAGCAAAGACAAGTGATTTAACTGGTGGCTTTCTTGGTACTAAATTATCAGCAAGTTTGTGGTCACAGTGGCACTTGCATGGCCTCTTCTTGTGAAAGTAGGCAGCTATTGTACACAATGAGGAACAAATCTACCACACTCTAGCAACTGTCTAGACGTCTGGCTTTTTTTTTTTAACTTAGTGGAGTGTTCAATATCTATCCATCCTCACAGAATTACAAAGTGTGAAAATTTTGCGAAGGTGAAAATATTCGTCTTTGAAGATATCACATGCCTGCGAAAAAACAGCATAATAGAATTACTGAGCAGCTGCAGAGGCAGTGAAGAAAGAAACGCAATGACACACGTATATATATATAAATATATACACACTCTTTCTGGAGGGGCGTTTGTGGAGTTTCGTTCAGCCACGAGGGTGTTTAGTAAAAGTCAGGCAGTGATGTAGATGAGGCCAGATGTGCAGTCGGCGTTCCGATTCAGCGGCAAATCGGTTCAGTTTGGGTCAAACGTCACATTTCTATGTTTGTAATTGAATTCAGTTCAAATCATTGACTTGAATCGAGAATGTGTTCTACTGTAAACGGACGGAAATGCAGACACGGATAGAAAGTGTGCTCTTTTTTAATCTTCCTTTTCACAAAGCCTGCTAGAAAGGTTCAAGGGCATGTACTGATAGTTGGGAATAGAGACTAGAGAAGGGCATCAGAGGACCGGGATCCCATGGGACACAACGAGAAGGTCATGTGTTTATGGGTTTTACCTTTCATGCTGGTTTGAGCGAGCGATCAAAGCCCAAACAATGTGGCACTGAAGAAGTTTGTAGACACACAATCTGTAAATTTCCCAATGGGATAAATAAACATAGATAGATATCTGTCTGTCTGTCTGTTTATCTATCTATCTATCTATCTATCTATCTATCTATCTATCTATCTGTCCATCCGTATCTGTCTGTCTGTCTGTCTGTCTGTCTGTCTATCTATCTATCTATCTATCTATCTATCTGTCTTTCTGTCCATCCGTCTGTCTATCTATCTATCTATCTATCTATCTATCTGTCTATCTGTCTATCCGTCTGTCTATCTATCTATCTATCTATCTATCTATCTATCTATCTATCTATCTATCTATCTATGATTTAAATAAATCATGTATATATCTATCTATCTATCTATCTATCTATCTATCCATCTATCCATCTATCCATCCATCCATCCATCCATCCATCCTTTAAATAAAGTAGGTATCTATGTATGTATGTATGTATGTATCTGTCTATCTGTCTGTATGTTTGCCTGTCTGTCTGTCTGTCTGTCAGTTTCTCTCTCTCTCAAGATTCCAATAGTCAAAATAAACAATTATTATAAAAGCTTGAAATGAATTGACCTTTAATTTAAAATCTTTCAAGCAGCAAAATGATCTGAGTAATAAAGTAGTAATAGAAGTAATGATCTTATATTTGGCTTTTGAAAATCTTATTATAAGAAATGCTCAAAACATTTACATGGATTCAAGATATTTTCACTTGAGAAGATTTTTTTTGCAGTGAAGAAAATGTTTTCATCTTGTCTTAGATTTAAAAGAAAAATTGAAATGTATTCAATCAATTTTATAATAAGATGGTAAGATCACATGTTAGAAAGACGGCTAAAAAAGGTTCAAGGGCATTTTTTTTTATCGTTATAGAATAGACACTAGAGGACTGAGAAAATTTCAAGATACACAGACTTAAGGTCGAGGTCATTAAGCCGCACAGAGATTGTGTACATTAACAAATATCAAATAATAGCATTCATCTGGCATGTAATGCAAACCAACTCAACTCCAGTGATATTTATATACAGCACTAAATCTCAATGTATCTACACTATGATATAATGTGACGTTTCTGAAGAATTTTTTTGTTACTACAGTCATATGAGAGTCATACATTACCTCAGACATTATCTAGAAATTAGACAGAGCATTGCTCAAAATGCCCTTTTTAAGTAAGTAAGTAAATAAATAAATAAACATTCTATTTCAAGGGGCACGTGGCTTAGTAGTTGTTCACCTCACACCTGTTCGCCTCACACCAGGGTCCGGGTTCGATTCCCGTCTCGGCCATGTGTGTGTGGAGTTTGCATGTTCTCCCTGTGCCTCAGGGGGTTTTTCTCCGGGTTCTCCGTTTTCCCCCGGACCAAAAACATGCACGGTAGGTTGATTGGCACCTTCGAAAATTGTCCCTAGTGTGTGAATGTGTGTGTGTGTGTGCCCTGCGATGGGTTGGCATTCCATCCAGGGTGTATCCTGCCTTAATAGACGCATAGACGCCTGAAATAGGCACAGGCTCCCCGTGACCCGAGGGAAGATCGGATATATAGCGGTAGAAGATGAATGAAGATATATATATATATATATATATATATATATATATATATATATATATATATATATATATATATATATATATATCCCTAAGTTCTACTTTGTTTAATGTGCAATTTAAATATAGGTGTACATGAATCATTTATGACGCAACTCCTGAAAGGGGGAATGTAAAGTAAATGAAATTACTGAGTACATGACTTTTTTCGCCCCCTAAAAAAAAAAAAACGCCCCCACGCCAGCGTGCTCTATTGCGGTCTCTCTTTTGCAGGCTCTAATCGCCATGGAGATCCTCTACAGTGGAGGCGCAAATGCTACGCCGTAATGAGCTGTTCCTGCTGCATTCATAGCAGCTACTTAAATAGACTTGTCATGCTAGATACGCCTGCAGTCATATTAAAAGCCCAATGCACTTCTGCTTTGTCTTGACAAATACCAGCTGTAATTATCTCCATTCGTTCTTTGCAAGCAAGTTACTTTTTTTTTTCCCCCAGAGTATTTATTCTGCTCAAAGAACATGTTTCGAGCAAGGGTTTACGGGGAAAAAAAAGAAAAAAAAACCTTTTCAAATGTTACAGCAGGTTCCCCAGCAAACAATAGGCATGACAAGCCAGCAGGAATGTACTGAAGTGATATGGAAAAGGGCGACTGTTAGCATGAAAAAAAGAAAAAAAAGATGTATAACGATGTTGCTGGAACATTGAGCGTTATCGACCGATTTGGCGATGAGGATTGCCATGTAACAACTTCTTAATATCGACTTAGCTACATTCACATGGATTACGATAAGGATGGCAGGAAAATGATTATCTGCAGAAATAATACATTGCTAACCCCGGGGCAAGTGAAGGATTACCAACCTGACCTATTGCGCCTCATGAACGCAAATATCGCCATTTTAGCCAACAAGCTAACATAAATAATGTGCATTCATTGCAGAACTAATGGCTCCCTGGTGGTCAAGAAGCCAATGATCTTGCATTCTCAGCACTCGATTGCTGGTTGCACCAGCAAATACCCTCTGTCTATGTTTCTAAACCGGAATAAAATGGAACATTGTGTCAAAAAGGGCATCGGAATCTGTATAAATAATACGAGGTATACTTCATATAGATTCCAGGCCCATTCCATTTTTTTTCTTTCTCTTGGACACATGGATTGTGTCATTCGGTACAAGAGACCAGTCGCAGTGTGCTTGCTGTATATAAGTAGAAAAAGAAGAAGAAAAAGCCGCAATGACATTATTTTCATGGTACGTCCCTGGCATCTTTGGAAGCTGGTGAGCCGACGACAGGTTCGACCATGAGACACCACCTTGGGGAGCAGGAAGACTCGAAAGCCTCGCTTTTTTAACGAGCCACAGTGGCAGCTTGCCGATAACGGGGCTTGAACTCTTAACCTTTTACTCGATACCAGTGTCGGGGAGTAAGCAAGTAAATGTGATTCGTTACTGTCCTTAAGTCGCTTTTTCTCTTATTTATACTTTACTGGAGTATTTCCCTTTTGACTTCACTTTACTTTAAAGTCGAATGCTATTTTTTTAAACGTTTGCAAAAACGTAATAGGTCAAGCAAACCACAAAGGTTGGCATTTTGAACTTGTGTTGATTAACGTTATTTGATTTATTATTTAACATTTTGGAAGTAAGAAACTACATAGAAGAAACGCTCGCATCAACACCCATCGCCTTGTTTGTACGATTTTTGTTAAGTAGTAGAAAATAAGCTCATAATAATTCTCTTTTGAGTTCAGTCAGTGTTTGAGTCATTAATATCATTTAATGCATTTATAGCAGGGCTGTCAAAGTTAACGCGTTAACGACGCGTCGGCGCAAATACATTTTCACAGTGCTAATTTTATTAGCGCGTCGATTAACGCAGCACGCATTACTATGTGAGTGATCTGCTCCTTCACGCTCCTTCACGCGGCGAACGAACACCCGGACGACAAACACTTCTCTGCTATTTTGCGACTCTGGCTATTTTTAACATCTGTCACAATTAGAAACCATTTTTGCTCACTTGATACACTACTTTTATTTTATTCTTTTTATTTATTTATCTTTTATTAAGATGTCTTATTCTGTTTTTTTCTGTTTATTTGCATTATTTCTAATGTCTGTACTACTTCTTTCCTTTCTTCCTTTATTGTTTACATGCTGGACGGTCGTAGAAAGCATTTCACTGAACATTGTACATATGTATGTATGCGTCATAAAATTTTAAAAGTATTAGTTTATGGTACATTGAGAACATAAGAATATGCGATTAATAGTTAACTTAAGTCAATGAGATAACTTTAATGATATCATTAAATATTGTAATCTATTGACAGACGTAATTTATCGTTGCTTAAGAAAACAGTCCTGTGACAAAATGTTAATAGAAACATTATATCATATCCTATTATCCCTTATATCCATAGTACTTTGGATACTTAAGTACTTTTACCCAAGTGAAAGTTTAAAGAGAGCACTATTAGTAAAGTGATATTTTACCCACTTTATCTCAACTTTTACACAAGTACATGGTTTGTTACTTCGTCCAGCCCTGCTCAATAACGTACTAGTCTTGGTTATTGAGTTTATACATTTGCATGTGCATGGTGTCATTGTGACACATTCACGTCTCGTTCGGATCGCATTCCCACCCAGCGTTCCTGTGATTGCCATTGGATCCGAATGTCCCGAATAAAGGACTTACTGAAAGTGAGCAGTGTGTCACCACGAGCATGATGACCTGTCCTGCCCTATAAACTTCCTGTCACCGCTCCTGCCTCTTCCCTTTTCCTAGTGTAAAATCAGAAGTTGTGGTCGCGTACGGTCATGTCTGAAGTCAAACATAATTTATCTAAAGTTTACAGCAGAAAATGTATAAATGGAGCCCGCTATAAAAACGTTATATTTATGTTACTAAATATCAATCATATATAATATCTGTAATATATACAATTATCCATCCATTTCTGTCAAATTTCTATATATATATTTTTTTCTACATATATAACTATAAGGAAGAGGAACAAGGTTAAAAAACAGTATATATATATATATATATATATATTATATATATATATATATATATATATATATATATATATATATATATATAATGTATATATATATATATATATATACTGTTACACTTTATACTATATTTATAGTTTATATCATATAATACAATATATATTTTATGCCATATTTGTTCTATTTCAATTTACACGTTTATATATTGGACAGTCGTGAGAAGAATTTCACTTCATCTCGTACTCTGCATGAATGCTTATGTGACCCGTGAATTTGAATTGACTTGAAATTGAAAATATATAAGCAATGTGCTTCTTATTTTACGATGACGAATCAAAGGTCCAGCGAAACGAATCATGATTCATAGTAGTAATTCCTTTCATAATGAACAAAAAGGGCTTTGCAATGACACCAGCACTTATAAGTAAAATAACTGTGACCAATCAGCGTTCAGTTACGTCTTCGCAAAACATTTAACTAGAGCTAGATGAGTGAACAGAAAACAAAATACGAAGAGCCCTAAACACAAATGACAGGTGACGCATAAGAAGCAAAAAGAAAAAAAAGGAAAAGACATTTTCCCTAATGCGCCGCTGAATTAAAGATGATATGAATGAAGACCGAACCTTCTGTCAATGCTTGTCATCGAGTCAAAGCTGGTTGAACAGCTGGATTTTCGGTGAAGAAAATAAAAAAAAATAAAAATAAAAGCATGAAAGAAGCCAGTCAGTTAAGGTCATACTCTCTTCTGCGCATTGCTGAGAGTCCTCAATGTGATTTAAATTTTTCAGCGTCCTTAAACTAAGCTTAACTCCTCCATCAGAGAATGTTAGAGCAAAACCCCCTACACGGAAATTTTACATAATGCTTATGTTTTTACACTCACGCTGCTTGCTGATAGACTGAATTCATTACATATTGCTCAGTATGCATATCATGATAATTAGCTGTGACAAACCACTGGCACCCTTGATTGCATTTAAATAAATATAACAAACAACGATTCACAATTAGGGAGCTATGCAAAGCAAGAGAATGAAAGGGATACAAATATAAGCTGGAACATAAGGGACAGTTGAAAATTGCTTACGGCACTGTTATATACAATGAAAAGGGTGACGAGAAAAAAAGCAAAGTAGCAGCAAAACTTTTCAAATTGCATGAGATAAGGGTCAGTCCGGTTCCACAACAATACATTCAGTGTAACTCCATTAAGCTGTTTGAGAAATGTGAGGTATAAATTAGTGTAGGGAAGAAACTAGATTAGATAAACATGTATATACTAAAAAAAAAAAAAAAAAAAAAAAGGTTCCCACCTGGATTTAACAAGCAAACAGATAAGAGGATAATTACTGCAGTGATTAATGTGTTTCAGCTGGCAACAAGTGATTTAACACTAACTGATGTCGTGAGGAGCCACTCATTTCTCAAACAATCATGTAAGAGGACGTTTTTCTGTGGTTGTGGAAAAGATGTTTCAGAAGAGTCTAGTTATTGGCTCAAGGAAAGAAATCAACTAAAAATATTTGCTGAAAGTTGGCTTAAGGACCATAGAATTCATGGCTATTGGAGATCAGTCATTCATAAATGATTCGTTCATACTGAATCAATCTTTTTATGCGATTCAGAAGAACGAGTCACCTCAAAGAACGATTCGTTTATTTTCTACCGACAGCGCACGAGCAAAGCAAAATGTAAAGGAAACAGAATTGAGCGATTCAGCTTGCGATTCCCAGAGTTCATTCTTTTTTATATGACTCCCGGCGACACCAAGCAATTATATATACATTTATAAATGATTGGATGTAGTCAAGTTGACGGATCGGGCTTGTTTTAAATGTAACATTTTATTTTATTTCTGACCAAAGGATTGAAATAAAAAAAAAAAAAAGATTCGTTTGTTTCGTTGAACACGATTCAAAGGACGGAGTCGCAAAAAACGATCCGATCTTCCCATCGCTAAAGGCTATGATTACTAATGAAAGTCAGAGCATTTCCACATGCACAATGCACACAGAACTAAATGAATTGTGGATAAATAGTTGTGTAGCCTGAAGAAAACCATTATCTTTAAACCATTACCATAAAAAAAAAACGTCTTCTCTTTGCTTGTGAGCATGCAGATTGGATGCCGGAGCAACAGAAAAAAGGTCATGTGGTCAATTGAGTCCAGATTTACACTGTTCCAGTGTGATGGCAATAAACAAATGCTCAGTCTCTAAATGCTTTAGTTCTGCATCCAAGCTACATCAAAATGTTTTTTTTCTTCATAAAAAAATGTTTCATGAAAAAAAATAATGTTTTCCTGATTGAAATTAGCTTACATGAAAAACAGAGATTATTGTTTTACAATATTACATTATACATACGTATTTGACCCAAATAACTGGTGTTCTTTGGAACAGGAAAGAGATAATCATTTCAATTTCATGCTAAAAACTATTTACTTTTATTTTTGTTTTCATTTTATCCCTAAGTGTAGTAATAGATAGATAGAATAGACAAAGATATCTAATCTATCTATCTATCTATCTATCTATCTATCTATCTATCTATCTATCTATCTATCTATCTATCTATCTATCTATCTATCTATCTATCTATCCATCTATCCAGCTATCTATCTATCTATCCATTTATCTATCTATCCACTGTACATACACTGATGTCACCAAAACTAATTACGCCACATGCATGATGATGGTGCCAAAACTTCGGCACACTTGAATGACTTAAGCTTAGTATGACACATGGCTGTACTAGAAACTAATAACCTTCATTAAACTGATACACACTGCAGTAAAGATAATCTCCTTTCCCGCAACAAGGCTTCTACTTCGCCACTTTACTAGTCTCTGTACCCCTACTGGTCACTTGTGATTCTGCACCATTAATGAATTTCTTCTGACCTTTATTCTCAAGTCAGACCGCTGGCATTATAAAAATACAAATGGAGGTGGTGGTGTTTGAAATCCGCTTCAGTTTTTGCTAGTGGACATTTTTATTATTATTAAAAAATCAAATTGCAATTATTAGCATTATTTAAATTCATTATATGAAAACGTATAGACATGCTTCCTTCTCAGGATCAGCTGAACGGATGCATGTCTTGCTGTCCGTCGGCTTTGGGAAAATGACCGAAAACTACATTTCCTCCGCCCTTTACAAGGCAGATTCAGTATGGAAATGTGTTCTCCCTGTACTTCCTGCCATGCCTAATTTCATTTTCCAAGTGCAAAATGGAGATAAGGCTTCCATTAGGCCCTTAAAACATTCCCAGATAACTGACCTTGGAACATTTCCCGATAGCAGATAGGAAAAAACGTTCCAGGATGGATTTTCGGTTGCTACTGTGTGAATCAGTAGCTCGCGCTGGCTTGGTGGCTTTGAGGGCGGCGGCAGTGGCGGCAGCAGTGGCAGCAGCAGTGGCTTGTCGTCACCACATGGAAAGAGGCAAATGAGATTACATGGGCTCAAATGAGGTTTCCTCTCTCTGACAGATTTACTGATCCTTGCTGGCCAGAATATAGAAAGCAGGCAGTAAAAACCTTCATCTGTGCCGTGAATTATACACTGTCTAGAATAACCTGTTTGGCTTCCAAAACCCACACGACCGTATTTGATTTAACCGCTTATTCTCCTTCTCGCTCGTTCATTTGTGCTTCCTCTGTTTTTCACCATTCCCTCTTTCTCTATATACGTGTGCCAGCAGCCGCACCGGGCATATTTGTCCCCGTCACACCACTAGGATCCACTGCTCTTTGTTTTTTTTTTTTTTGCGTGTTGTGTCTGCGGAATCAGGTTTGTTCAGCACAACAGTGCACACTCCTGCACGGCCCAGAAAATCCATCTCCAAGGCCTGGCTTCCAATGCTGTGCGGACATCAGAGAATCTAAATATTGTGGGATTGTCGTTGCCACCAGCTCTGCTGTAACATTTCTCATATTCCCAGAGCAATAGCACATTGAGGTCATGCAGGAACAGTCAGGCTTTGTAGTACTAAAACTGTCAGCCCTGTTTATTTCATTCCCGCCAGCACAGGAGGGGAGACCAGTAATAAAGCAGGTCAGGGACCTCAACTATCACCTTCACATCACACAGCATGGGATTCAATCAGATATATTAAATCCCATTTTCCTTTTTTATTTATTTTGTTTTGTTTGTCTATTCTCCCAGCGAAGGCATTTCAATCAGATCGCAATGCCAGGGGTTGTAAAATCGCACATATATCCACTTTTAATTCACCCAAATGCACTTTTGTCATGACATCCGTCTACAGCTGGTCATTACATCCGGAAGGCAATGAGTCACACTTCATTTACTATAATATTCATTGACCTTGAACTCCAACTGAACCACCTCTAATAAAGAAAAGAATATTTTGAAATATGTGACAGTATGCAAAAAGTATTCTTTGGTTACTTCGCAATAAGGGAGGCTGTTATACGTTTTTAGGCAAAACACACAAGAGAAGCGTATTCAAATATTTAAATAAAGAGGGATTTTTTGTGAAAAGCACATATCTGCTTGATAAACAAATGTTTCTGGGGGGGCGGACTCTAAACGTACCACTCGATGCCACGGCTACATAATAATCATTAATAAGCAAATCAAGGCTTATTATGCAAGCCATTGTGAGGTCAGCGTTCAGAAAATCTGAATGATTACAAAAATCAAAATCCATACAATTGGTACAATGCGTTTAATAGTAAAAATTAGTCCCATTTCAAATGAAACATTTATTTTTTTTACTACGATCCCGTGCTGCATTGTCCTTTACTCGCGGCATTGTAATTTAGATATTTACAGTCTGGTCCATTAATTTGCTGTTTTGTCGCCATGGTATTGGCTCGTACGCCCCCCCCCCTTCCCGCCCAATTCAACAAAATCATTTTCTGCCTGAATAGAGTGGCTGGACTGAATGAGTGGCTTACATCCGCTTTTTGGCTGCACACCATCAGCTATTACTGTGTGTGGGCTTTCCATTGCGGGAGCATAGCAGCACGCTGACTGTATAGATGTGGAAACGCAAGTGCTGACTGAACGCAATTGCTCGCTTTGGAAAGCACTCTCTTTTATATCCTTCACTTGGCTGCCGGCTAATAAGCCATGCTGTTTTGCTGCATAGCAAGTTGCACAGAACAAACAAACCGGAGCTTTATTATTAAAATGGGGAATAAACGCTGAATAGAACAGGAGTTTAGACTGGCTGGATGATGCCGTTTGTAAAGCAGCATATTGCATGTTTTTGCTCCCGCGATGCTAATTCGATAATTGCGTCCACAATACGCTACAGTTTTTCGTTTCTTGTTGTCAGGAAATCAGCATAAAATTAAATAATATATTCCTGATCTCTCGCTAAGTGGACTTAAGTGGAAATATGTATATTCATGTTATAAAAGTTGTTAAAAAAAGTACTGACTTTACTTTTTCACTCAAGTTAAAGTAATCTACTTACAGTACAGTAATGAACTACTTCATTACTTCCTGTCTCTGCAGTAAACTCAATAACCACTAAACATTAAGTGGGGGAAAAAAATAATCCCAGATGATATTTTTTGAAAGAAAGAATGAAAGAAATGCCTGAAAACGGGAAATTCACTTATAAACTAGAGTATATACGTGAATTTTTTTTAGCACATTCCTAAACTTTTCACTGAAGCAAAAAAAATAGAAATAACAAATTGTGGCTCGGAAGATAACAGGAGCTCTCTGTTCAATCTTTCTAAAACTTCATATTATACCATTTTAAAATCAGACCATTTTCTTTTCAATCATTTTAAAACGCATTTTAAATAAAATCGTTGTAAATGTTAAGCATCATAGAACCGAAAAGACCATATTCACAGCCATCCATGTTGCCATCCAAGATATTTTGAAGTTATTGTAACAGGCTTTGAGGAGAGTGCCATATTGTATCAAGCGACATGCTGAGAAACAGCATGTAGTTACCTCAGATTAGCAAGATTAGCAAATGACTCTATGAATTGTAACGGTTAAATTTACAAATATGTCTACTACATGCTTGTAGACACAAAGTTACAAATGGTTCTTTTCTGTAAAGAATAAGTCAAAATAGAGGCCCGCGGACCGAATGTGACCCGCCACCTCATTTTATGTGAGATTTTAAAATAAGGCTATGCTGCTTTAAAGCGAGCATTGCCAATAAACTACATCTCCCACACTGAATGCGACTATATCACCTGCGAAGTGATAATGTGTGTATCCCACATCAGTGTTTACCGAGGGTTATTTTTCCAACAAGCGGAATTGAGAAAATGTACAGGAAGCCACACATTGATGCAGACAGGAGTCACTTTCAAGAAAGAAGGGAAATACCTGTTTGTGAGAAAAAGCTCTATGTGTTTTGTGTTATGAGGTGGCGTCGCTTATCAAAGACTATATACTGTCTTATAGCTACAACTGACCCTTCTAGGCAAACCATAATGCGGCCCAAGGTGACAATGAGTTTTACACCCCTAATGTAAAGAATACACATTTCACAGGCATGTAGGTTGAGACGTATATTGTACATGAGGTCTCAAATGTGTATACAGTACATTTTGTGTAACATATAAAAGATTGTCTGTAGGAGATATTTGTTGCAATTTGCAGGCTTGGACTATTACTGTATATACTAAGAATATACTTTTGTTGTCTAAACAACCCTCGACACTAGACTAAAGTTTTGGGCAAATGCCCCAAACCTCTTCCTACAGTTACAGTACACATCGGTATGTTTTGCTTTTATTAAAAGCGATGTTTTTTGAACATTCCGTTCTACACCGAGTCCCTATTTGCAGTTATAATAAGATCCACTCTTCCAGGAAGATGTTTGTAGATTGAGCCAAAATCTGAAAAAGTGCCCTCATTTACCTCCACCACCAAAATGGATAAGTGGAGGTAAGTGAGGCCTGGCCTGTAATCAGCATCCCAACACATCCCAAAGGTGTTGAATAGGTTTGGGATCAGAGCCCTATAGCAAGGCCACTTAAGATCTTCCACTCCAACACACATTAACAATCTCTTCATGGGGATTTGTGCACATGTGTATTGTCAATAGACTCTCCTAATTCAAGTAAATGGAGAAGAACCACATATGGCTTTAAAAGTCAGGCACCATAATACATTTGTCCATATATTGTATATTCCTAGTCTTGTCATCCTGTATCTAACAAATGAAATATAACAAAACTAATGGTGCAACTATGGTACATACATTCATTTGCATACACTAAATGAAGCTATTATGAAGATTTACGGCTTACTAAGAACACAAGGTTAAAAAGTGAAACACTACTACATTTTGTGCTTTTATTTGTGACTTTAATTCGCATGTTTTATAGCCATGTCCCTGACAGGAAGGAAAGGAATATCTAATTCTACGTGGCCAGAACTGTGTATGACCTTCGATTCAGGCCTCATCAGATGACCTGACTCCAATAATCTGCTTTACAGAGATGAACAACCATTAAGCTGTAACCTTGATTTTGAGGACACGTGTGTGTGTGTGTGTGTGTGTGTGTGTGTGTGTGTGTGTGTGTGTGTGTGTGTAGAGCCTGGGAGCTTAAACACTTCACCATGCATTAGGGTCTGGTCTATAGGTGTATCGTGGAATGCAGGAGACCACGCGCTGCCGGATGTCACCGGAAAATAACAGCACTTACAGAGCAGTGGACAGGGCCACACCAATTAAAACGTCCCCGAGCAATCTGAAGTGGTTGCGCTTTAAAGCGGCGGGTTTTTCCCAAACAAACGGAATTGACAGATGCATAATTGCTCGATCGTTATAAAAACAGCTAGACTTCGCTGGAGTCCGAAAGTAGAGCTGATTTATAAGAGAACCGCTTGTCATCTCTCCACCAGACTGTGTGTCAAATCAACAGCTCCCTGGAACATCATCAAATAACAGCTTGCAATTACGTTATGGGAATTTGGAGCGCTGATTTATTTATTTTTTGTTGGTACATCTTTCCAGATGTTTCAGGGTCCATGCACTTGGATGTACAGTAACAGCTGTCAATAAAGGAAAACACGAGAGAGAGAAGTATGTTGTGTTCATACGGTATGCTGTAATAGGTGAAAGGTTGGCTGAAGCGAGCTAGGAGGTTTCAAGAAATCCATCTTGTAGATGTTTGTGTCTTGCACACAATGGTTAGAGCCCATTGCGATCATTATCCGTGATTTATTTGAGAAAAGACACTCATTTCTGCGGCGTATCATATTGGTAGACTATCAATTGAAGCTTTGTACCACCTGAGGTGGTTGTTATAATGGGCCGTTTAATCAGCCTGCAGGATTTATTTCCTTTTTTTAATAAGGATGTAATAGAGTAAGGATGCAATAGAGGTAATGTCTAGTCTAACTAATTAACAAAAAAACGACATAATTCTATGAATAATGTGAAAAGCTCATAGGAATAGAATCAAATTGTTTAAATGTCTCATTCACACAATGCACATTCACTTTAAGGGCACTAACTTCATAAAATAAATATTAAATAAGCCATAATTTTATTAAAAGGAGAGATTTTGAGAGATATGTGTAGAATTATAACATTATCGTTACAAAAACATGAAAAGTATTACTTTATGGTACATTAAAAACCTGCGATTAATGTGCGATTAATCACGAGTTAACTCTTGGCACTCGGACGATTTATCTTAATTAAACTATTGACAGCCTTAATATAGTTCTTTTTATATAATACAATTTATTATATTTTATATCCTTGTATTATTATTATTATTATTATTATAATTATTAGGAGTCATTTTTTAATTCCCGTGGAGAAACGGCTGGATGCTTATAAATTCCGCAGACCCGCTTTCATTAAAGGTTACCCCGCCAATTGAGCATTAGCTTGTGATAAGGAGGATATCGCCTGATTACAACAGGCTTAAATGGATTAGCAAATTACCGACATATGTGATGCAGCACATGCCTGGTTAAATAGCAGATTAAAATGCAAATCGGATGCAGGAATAAATCGATACTTCAATCTAAACCCAACTAAAACAATTAGCGTGGCGTCATTAGTTGCGCACAGAATGCTGACCGCGGAAAACCGTCACCGAGATGAAGCGCGAGGGCTATACTACATTACACCTTCACCGAACTCCACCCCCGCCCCCCGCCCCCAACCACCCCGTAATTCCTGAAGCGTTCGACTGGTCCAAACAGCCACTCTGTTCCGAAGAGCGAAGAGTATTACGAGGCTTATTTAATGTCTGTGTTGAGCTAAGGAGGTCAGCTCCAGCAGTTTTGCTTCAATGCCTTTCTGAGATAAGAAAAAAGGAGAAGACTGGCCCGGAGAATATCAGGTCGGGAATTGATCGAGCTGGAGATGGCATGATCTACAGTCTCATCAGGCCTGAAGATATTCACCGAGTCCAACACATACACAATCCCACACACAAGTACACACAGACATACGGGCATGATGAGGCTGTCAAACCCGGATGTTAACATCCGCCTTCCTGAGGGTGTCACCTTTGTTTCTAAAAGAGCAGGGGATCCTGCAGAGCTAGCAGGCATGAGTCATTTAAATGGAAGGAGAGAAGAAATAGAAATTCACTGCAGATATCATGCTGGGGATATAAGGAGAGGCTATAGATTTTTGAAACGGAAAGGGGGAAAAAAATAACGGATAATCCCATATCCGTCATGACATTTAATCTAGCGCACTCATAGGCATAATGAAAATCAATGCATATACATGTGGAGGTCACATTTCACTGTGGCTCAGTTCTTGCGACGACCCCGCTGCGTATAACACGCTTCGATCCGCCTTCTTTAAGAAAGCATGAATATAATTCTACGGGAAATGATTCAATTTATCCTTGTGTGTGTAAGGACCCAGCTGGTGATAAAAACAGCCTAAAACATTGCAAGTTAAATAATATTCCCTCAAGCGCTGGAAAACGTTATGCTTTGAACAATCTTTTGGATGATTACATGCGGTGGTAAAATATTTGGAGTCTAATCAAGGTGTCCGCGATTAGATTCCGACTCAATGTCCAACACATCAATCATCAGCAGACAACAAAACAAAGAGTTCTTAAACTGATTACTGTTTAGACAACAGAGGACGCCGCTTTTGAAATTTCAATGACTTGCCGCTCTATTCGCCAGCGGTCTATTCCCTCTCTCTCTCTCTCTCTCTCTCTCTCTCTCTCTCGCTTGTGCTTCTTCCAGTCGTGTCTGTTCATATTAGAGTTTCTATCCAGTCATAGATCAGCCATCTTGCCAGGGTAAAAGGAATCTGCTTTCAGAAACAGTAGTGTAAACCACCACGGACCGGTTTAATGTCAGACAATACTTTCACGCAGCAACCCTTTAAGGTGTGGCGGATACAGACAACAAAATAAAATGAAACGATCAACTTAAATACTGATATTTTCCTGCAGAATGCTCGGTCTTTATTGCCTCATTAAAGATGCGTAACCATGTGAAGGGGGTTTTTAAGGGGTTAAATGCAGACACTATTTGAGAACCACTGATGTAGACAGATGTGGCGGAGGTAATTTTCCAAAATAAAAATAAAATAAAACATTGAATGAAATAATTAATAATACGGAAATAATACAAGTTATGTATTCTTTCTCTACGGCCCGGGGGTTAGGGACCGGTGGTGTAAAGTGCATGGTGCCTGGAGATGTTGCATTAACCAATCAGAGTTTCCGACTCAAGAGCCACCTAACAGGCAGTCAATACAAAAATGCCAACATTTGGTCGGAGAGTGAACTAGCTCGGAAATTAGCAACCTTTTTCAACCACGCCTGACAGTGGAGAAGAAATAGATTTGGTTGCAGATACACTTGATCCTGAAACAATTATACTTCTGTGTTGACTTTAACTAGATTTGGTGAAAGCCTGCTATTTGCTTTTAAGATGAAATACCGCTAGAATTACGTTACGTATATAATTCTGTATTTTTATTTATCTTTTTATTCCATTGGGCAGCAAGGGCCTTATGACCTGTTTCCACAGCAGTTTTGTGACAGCTTGGGTTGCTTGCCCAACCCTGAGCCTTTTGCAAATGGACAATTCATGGTGGAGGACTTTATCCCCATTTCCACAACTGACGGAGTTGGGGATTAGGGCTTCTTTCAAGGAAGGGGATTAAGAGTGGCAAAAATGCTAAGTCCTGGTATAGAACCCACAGCCCCTGGATCCAAAGTCCAATGCCTTAACCACTAGGCTGACCCCTTACATCTGCTCGAAAAGGGGAAAAAAGCACACTTTGTAAACATTTACAAAACGTGAATGTAATAATTAGGGCTGTCAAAATTTTAACATCATACATTTTATTATTAATGCAGTTCTGTTTCAGCGTTTTTATAAAAAAATATAAATAAACACGAAAGAGGAGACATTAAACCCTCCAACAAAAATGTATTCACAACATTTTGTCTTCACTCAGATTTTAATATCTTTTAAAATAACTCCCTAAACATCTGGTTAACTGATGAGCCAAGCACAAAAATCCGTCGTAATGCGCCCATCCCGCAATTAATACCGTCCGTGTGGAAACATAGCAAAAGTTCTGTTTGGTCTCGTAATGATTTATGTAATGTAAAACACGATAATTACTGTCAAACTTTTAGAAAGAATAATTTGTCTTCATGCTCTGTGATGATTATGGTTTCACTAAAAAGAAACACATATTTGCATAAAGCAGCCATATTTGCCATTGCCCATGTTGTTTATTAAATCCTAATTTAAGGTACATGTAGAACCGATAAAAAAGTGCAATTAACTTGCAATTAGTCTAATAAGAAAATAAGAATAAGAAATATTCTTATTTATAAGAAAAATAAGAAAAATGATGTCAATCACAATTTAATAGTTTAATATTGAATTGTAATTAATAATAACAATAATAATAATAATATCTCTTCAAATAAATGTATTTTGCTCTTTTTCATTAAGTAAAATATATTGTTTTTGGATAACTAGATAACCTCTATAAAGATTGCTGTAAACCTGGACATTCATTCATTCATTCATCTTCTACCGCTTTATCCCATCTTCCCTCTGGTCATTGGCATCTATGGGCATCTATGGGCACCCTGAATGGAATGCCAACCCGTCGCAGGGTACACACACTCACAATACACACACAAAACATTGGATTGGCTCCACGGTGCCAAATCAACCTACCATGCATGTTTTTGAACAGGGTGAAACCAGAGAACCCGGAGAAAAAAACCCTGAGGCACAGAAAGAATATGCACACTCCACACACACATTGCGGAGACAGGAATCGAACCCCTGACCCTGGAGGTGTGAGGCGAACGTGCTAACCACTAAACCATTGTGCTCCCTCTGGACATTCATTTCTTGCTTTATTAATCATAAAATGCACACTGTCTCATTCAATATGAACAGTGAAATGCAATGTTTGCAGCTGAATAAATTTTCTTAATCTACAAATAATAAAGCCTTAAAGCCTCCATACAGTATAAGTCAGTCTTACCTGATTAATATCTGCCGAATATTCACTTTATCTGTCAGTCGACTGAAGGACATGCATGCTATTCAGTCCTTTTCGCCTGAGCTACACATGCAGGATTGTTCAAGCCGTTTGAAGTAAAAGAAAAAAAAAAGAAAAAAAAAACAGCAATGCTTTTGAAAGCAGCTCCTGCTTTAAAGCTTAGGTGACTGTAAGGAGTGTTTAGAGCGATGTGGAGAGCGAAGAGGGCTGTAATGATGTTCCTAATGGAAGCGAGAGAAGATGTTCTTGCAGCAAAGAGTATTAGATACACACCTTTACACACAACATTACTATAAGCACCTGTGTTGCTTCAGAGTAAACTCTTCATTTACAGGGATGCTGTGAATTGGTAAAAAAAATAAAAAAATAAATAAAGAACACGTTTTCCTTTCAAGGGCCTCGAATTCAAAAGGCTCGAGGGAACGAGGTCGCAACAAATCACGTCTACTTCTACCGTCTTCCGCGTGCTTTAGAAGTAATCGTATTAAAGCTAGTTCAGTTTCCACAACAAGGATAAGCTAGTCTTTAATCAAAACAGACATACAGGGAATTTAATCGTGTTCGGAGCATAATCTCAAAGGAGGGATTGTTACGTAGCCTGTTGCCAGTAATTGCAGATTTGGGCCTATTAAATTAGCCTTAAAATGTTTTCCAGTGTTGTCGATCATGTAAATCCCAACATTAACCCGATACAGATGAATAAATGCTCGGCCTGTATTGAAGAACTATGGCTTCAAACGTTGACCATATGCTCCAAATTTAGCTACCACTAACCCATCCCTAATCAGTTAATCACATGCCACACTTTGTTGTTATTTATTGTTATTTAGCTATGTATGACCCCATTGCCGCTTAGCGTATTTGGATATGTTCTGTCTCTCAATAAACAAACTTTATTTCATCTCAAATTCAAATTTTATTTGTCACATACACATGCATAAATAGTACGGCATGCAGTGAAATGCTTGTTACGACCGACCAGCGTGTGAATCTAAAAAAAAAACAAATAAATGGTGCAGCAATTTATGTAAATAAGAAATAGAAAAAAAATGTCTTCTATAACAATAGATCTATAGTGTATAAAGTGTTAAGTGACCAGTGTAAAGTGTCCTGTGTAGAATGTAAAGTGTCCAGTGTAGAGTGTAAAGTGTCCAGTGTAGAGTGTAAAGTGTCCAGTGTAGAGTGTAAAGTGTCCAGTGTAGAGTGTAAAGTGTAAGTGTAGAGTGTAAAGTGTCAAGTGTAGAATGTAAAGTGTCCAGTGTAGAGTGTAAAGTGTCCAGTGGAAAGTATCCATTGTAAAATGTCCAGTGTAAAGTATGTGTTTGTGCAATGTTGTGCAGATAAGAGAAATCCTTCATTCTAATAAAAAAACAGCTCAATATTTCCCCCTCCTAAAGCCATTCCGGTTTACCGTGACTTAAAAGTCATAAATATTCAAAGTGTACACGATTTACAACTCGACCGACTTGCGTGAAACTCCTGTCGGCGTGCATTAAAAAGACAGATAACCGAAGCTAAGCTGTCATCTGCCATGTTTGTTTCCATCAGAAGTCACGTTTGAAGAGGAATTCCGCAAATGTGTCAGGATCTGAGCGTTTCAGGATCATCAGGACCAATGAAGCCTTTGAATGCATAGGATTTGACAAATACAGTCTAATACCTGTCAGTTTATATAGAGAGTAGAGATTGGGTTAGACAAATCCAAGACAGCTAATAGCACCAGGGAAAAAAACAACAACAACAACAACATCATCATCACTGCCGTTTGTTTCTACTAAGGGTTTGTGATCCAAAAGTTATCTGGGTATCGCCGTCTGCTCCACACAATGTCATGTGACATCTGCAACCGCACTGAATTTCCTCCACACAAGGCTTACAGCCTGCAGCGATGCCCTCTCTCTGATGTCAGACCAATATTCATGGGTTGGTCCGACCCACTGCTACGTACCCGCGCGCATGCGAAATCCTCAAGCTGTCGAGAAGTGATGCGCAGAGAAAAGTGTTATCGGTGAGCAAGAAAGCGAGGGAGGCCCACGAGCTCTGCTGCACTCCTATTTGCATCGCATGTCCAATCGCCACTCAGCGCTGTCAGCTGCGCTATTGAGCTCGTTGGCAGCCATTCATTCCCGAACGCACATTACTGTCTCAGCTCCCATCAAAGAACACAGCCTTTCAGAACGAAAACACATCATGACAATTGACAATTTTACAATGTGTTACACCATCATACCGGACAAGCAATTATACGTTTTTTTCTTCTTTTTTTTTTCGTCCCCAATCATAATAAAAAAAAAAAAAAAGTTACCACGTACACATTCCTCCTCGCCTCCAAGACGAGCAGGTTCAAACAGGAATAAAAATATCCCGCCACACTCGTAAAACATCCTGCACTCGCATATGAGCCTCCATCACTTCCTCCTCTGTGTCCAAGAATAAACAGAGATATGCAGAGGCTTAAAACTCACTATATGCTTCTACTGCACTTCTAGGTAACTCCACTATAGGAAAATCCAACAAAAAAAAGAAATGAAACTTTACTTTATACGGCATCAAAATATCCCCCAAAAATGCAGAGCAAGGATACTGTGTGTGTGTGTGTGTGTGTGTGTGTGTGTGTGTGTGTGTGTGTGTGTGTGTGTGTGTGTGTGTGTGTGTATATATATATATATATATATATATATATATATATATATATATATATATATATATATACATGTTTTTTTCAGCAATGTGTTTCAAGGGAAAATGCTAATTAATTTGATCACATTTCATAAGGATGGGCCAGTGGTTACATTTACAGCATTTGGGAGATCCTGAGCGACTTACAACTGAGCAATTGAGGACTAAGGGCCTTGCTCAAGGGCCCACTAGTGGCAGCTTGGTGGTGGTGGGATTTGAATCTTGAATCTTCCAGTTTAGAGGCCAATGCCTTAACCATTGGGCTCCCTCCTCTTCTGGTTAAGGCACTGGGTTAATGATCATAAGAAATTCAAACCTGAGTATGGCCACTCTTGGGCCCTCGAGCAAGGCCCTTAACCCTCTGTGTTCAAGAGAGACTGTATCATGCTGCCCCCGTGATCTGACTTCACTGTGCTATAATGTAAATGTTAAACAATACAGGTTATTCTATTTCATGTACGTTTCCTTGCTAAGATAATAAATGACTTCTAATACAGTGGGTCCCTAACCTTTTTTTTTTGCGCCACAGACCGCTTTAATGTCAGCACTATTTTCACGGAGAGGTCTTTAAGGTATGGAGGATAAATACAACGAAATAAAATGATACGACTGATATAAAATTGGTATTTTAATGCAGAATGGTATCCAAGTGAAACAGTTTTCTAAGCGTCATTAGAGAGCCGGTCAGTGCGTATTATACAGAGCGGGGTTTATTGCGTGGGAACGACCTGTCGCAATAAATCCATATTTCACGTAGGACTCCTGATATTGTCTGTTAAATGCAGCTCTTTGAAGTCGTAGGATCTTCTTCTGTCTCCTCACAGCCTCTTTTACCCTGCACAAAGAAACTTTCCAAAGGCCTTTGTTTTTTTGTTTATGTTGCTAGCTTGGGGATTTCAATTTAGCGGTAATGTATTGTATTACAGCCCCTTTAAGAAGGTAGCGGCTGTAGGTAAGACATGTGACTGAGGCGAGCATCTTGATATGTGTCAAAAGTGAGTCAGACAGATGTGGTGGAGAAATTTTCCAAGATTAAATATTGTTTAGAATCATATAATAAACCAGAAATAATGTAAATAATGTAATGCTTTCTGTGCGGACCGGTATCAATTGACCCACGGACAGCTACCGGTACCAATCTGCGGCCTGGTGTCTGGTGACCAATATTCTAAGATGCTCTTAATATTGATTGTCTGCTTTATACTTGCTATTTTGCCTGCAATATTCACAAACCATCAGCAGTCCCTGTTATTTATAGCTGGTTGTTTCCAGATCACATGACACACATGCAAATAGGTCCATCTGTCCACAGTTCATGACAGTTATCCAGGTGCACCCGAAAAATATCCTTCCAGGATAGACTTATATTATTTCATGGTGTCTTAGGTTTCTAGTTTAATCCAATTGCCTTTTATCCATGTTTACAAAGCAAGCCTGGGAACACACCCTAGACAAACCACCTACACTCTACGGTGCAAAAACTACAAACAATTCTGAAATGCCACTGAGACTATAGCGTGTCTGGATAACTCCATGCACACAGGGCTGAGGTGGGATTCATATCCCAAAAGCAAACATGCTAATCCAGTTCCCAGTGTAATCACTAGAAATCCCTACTCTTTACTGATTTGTTTGCTTGGTACGTATGTCTTTAAACAAATAATGAATGGAAGGGATGAATGGAACACCCTTGTGGTTGATGAACACAAGGACTCTCCAGAATCTAGTGGAAATCGTTCCCAAAGAGTGGAAGGAAATCTATGCATGAGAGCAAATTCTGACTAAATGGGTAATTGATAAATATGGAATACGGTGTTCAAAATGCACATACCATGCTTATGGCCTGGTGTTCGCAAACTTTTGGCCATATAATGCGCAAGCACATTATAACACAAAGATTTAATACAACACTCCAAAGGCAGAAAAAATGTAACTTCTGAACGGCAAATCATGTAGATGAATGAACACTGGTGTTCATTGCTCTTATCAATCAAGAATTAGAATTGATTTTAATGTGTACCATTTCAAGGTAGTCTTACATTTGCATTCACGGCATTACGCCCTTATCCAGAGTTATGACTGAGCAACTGAGGGTTATGGGCCTTGCTCAAGGGCCCACTAGTGGCAGCTTGGTGGTGGTGGTGGAATTTGAACATGCGATCTTTCTCGTCCAATGCCTTAACCACTAATCTACCACCTCCGTTGCTAGACATACATTGCAAACTAGCTTGCCATATTCTATTATAAAATATTCGTTTTTTTTTTTTTACTGTTTTTAGCCTTATCAGACCTGGGCAACCATAGTATAGATCTCAGATAGAGAGTTTGAGAGTTTTCAAGCCTGGTTGTCTAACTAATAAATGTAAAATCTGTTGACACTGGCATGAAATCTGTGGGTTTTAGAAAGCCGTGTCAAGCCCTTGTTGCTAAACATTGCGTATTGAGTGAACAACACCCATAAATATACTGCCTTTTATGCCAAACAAAAATCTTCACAAACTACAACATTTATTTAAAAAATGTCTTAGTCCTGCTCCTATTGCACCAACTCTGATCTCTTATTTGAACTCCTGCAATGTATTTAACCATCCACCCAAGAGCGGAGAAGTCTGCAAAGGTCCTCATGCCCTGAAACAAGCACAAGACTGCAGACGAGTTAGCACTGAACTTCATAGTTGCAGATCAGGCCTCGAAAGAATGGATGTAAAGCACCATTTTTAAACATTAAACCAAAAATTACTAGGTTTCTTTTCACAAAAACCTTTCAAAGACAATGTAAGAAAATGAAAGAAAATGTAAACTAGTCCAAGAGAGAGAGAGAGAGAGAGAGCGAGAGCCATTGGTTCTAGAGCACAGATGATCCCTTTACTCTTTATACACAGTGTTAAACATTAATGAATGAATGTAATTTGTTACTCTACTTTTACACATAGCTGTACTTTACTGAAGAATTCCCATTTGGGGAGACTTTAACTTTACTACATTTCAACGTTACTCAACTACATTTTGCGAAAACCCTCGTTCCTTTTATTTATGAATGGGTACAAACATGTACAAGCATGTAACGGGTCAAACATGTAGAAATCCACCAATCAGGGTAGAGCAGTCTGTTATGAACTTGTTGATTAAGGGGGAATGGAGAACCTGGAGGAAAAACCCCCTGAGGCACGTAGAGAACATGCAAACTCCGCACACACATGGGGGAGGCCGGTATCAAACCCCCAACCATGGAGGTGTGTGGCGAACATGAACATGCTAACTATAACCCGACAGCTCTCTATTTTTTTTTACCCATTTTCATAAGAAAATTACGACCGCCACAATGTAGTTTGTGTAGCATTATACCCACAACAGCGATGAATGTAATGCTCGCTTGGCATTAGAAGACAACCGTTCCCAGCAGAGAGCCCTGAGATAATCCTTTGTTCCTTCCAACCTTTGTGATGCTCTCATCAACTGGGTACATGGTGTATACAGCATTTCTAGATTTCTGGTCAACTAGGAATTGGAGAGAATGTGCTCTTTGATCTTTTTCATGCATTCACTAGTGATGCCATCTGAAATGGGGAGCACTGCTTTATGAAGGGCATCCAGGGTAAAAACCTGTGCCAAACCAAATATGCAGCCCACTAAAGAACAGCGACCGACTGTGGTGACCCCTAATGGAAGCAGGCGAAAGAGTGAATGGATGCTAGTGACTCCGTCTGCATTGAATTAATATGCATTTAATAGTGATGCATTTCATTATTTATTATGATTAGTTGGTTTGAAGGGTTTGTTTCCTTATTTTATTTGTTTTGCCTGTCATACTTTAGGTCCATTTATTGATTGCCATTCGATCCACATATCCTTAGTCAGTAGTTCCCTATTTTTTGCATTTCTCTACTTTGGATGGTAAATAAAACCAAATTTTTAATCCATTCATCCATCATTACTGGAAACTATTGTTTATATGATACACGATAATAAATAAATTGCAATTATTATGGGTATATATATATATATATATATATATATATATATATATATATATATATATATATATATATATATATATATTAATGTCTGTATTAGCTGTATTGCTTCCAGTAAACCGAGGTGGTTTAAAAATCAATGCAACATTCATTTATTAATTCAGTTATAAATTGAACCAAATATGCCCTATGTGGGCGTTTTCTCATTTTAAAAAATTTAAAAAATAAATTTTTACATTTTTTTAAAATAACTAAGCGTAGTTTTGTGTGTTGATTTTTAGGTTTATCGATAATGAACACAAAACAGTTAGCAATATGCTTCAAAATTCCATTCCAAGGCTATAGTTATCCGAAATGACACTTGCTGAAACATGATGCAGGAAAAGGAAGCATTTGAGGTCATGTTTTTTTTTTTTTTTTTGTTTTTTTTTTTTTTGGGAACACATTTTATTTGGAACGTTTTCAGATAGATTTTTGCTCTTGTGGTCCCACAGATGGCGGGTGTTTAATAGGCTCGTGTGGCACCTTTCTACAATCTTAAATAGGAATCCTTAAAGTAATATCCCACCTACTCATCTCTGCCTCCTTAGCCTAGAATTGCAGGAATAAAAAAAAAATAGTTGGAAGCTAGAAATAAAAGAATAACTTTTACAGTATGTTAAATTGAACCACTTCTACAACCTTGACCTATTTCGTGTTGTTCTCTTGGCTTACAGCCTCTCAAAACAAGAGGAGGGCAACTGAGTTCACGTGATGTTCAATTAAAAAAAAAAAAAGAAAAAAAAGTGCAGGCCAGACCTACAGAATGCTGGAACAATAAAGAATCAAGGTCATTTCAAGGTGAGGAACTGCCGGGTAAAATTATACATTGCCTCGGCTGTGTGCTGCTTTAGTCTTCGATGCCATCTATAAAGGAAATGCACAATAAATCTGATTATATTCTCTCTCTCTCTCTCTATCGCTTTCTTGTTTTAATTTTCCCTGGGATTCTTTTTCTCTCTTGCACGCCGTTTGCTTTCCTCCTTTTTCCTTTCTCACATTTTCATTAGAGATTCTCTCTCATTTCCCTGTCAATTTCTCTTTCTTCATTTCTTTCGCACCCAGCCAATGACAATAACAGCTGTTCGTCTTTTCCTCCAGTTTACAGATGTTCAGTACCCACACACAGACAAAAGGACAGATAAATTGATCAAAGTAAAGCCATGTAAGCCATATTAAAGGAATAAGAGCATCCAATAGGTGGCAACATTCCGCTATCGTAACAATCTTATAAATAGACTTGTAATACAGCCTAATGATGCAGTTTTTTTTTTCTCTTTCCGTCCTGGATTAAACCAGGTAAATGATACGGATAGGATGAAATCCTGTTGAACACTGTACTGAAGGTCACATCTGAAATTGTACAAAAGCATAGGACTAACCTTGTCCTAGTCCTCAGCCCTGTGTTTTGTAGCTATATGTTGTGTGATGTTTTATGGGGCACCAAAGTTCTAGAGAAAGATTGTCTCATTGGGAGGGGGTAGCACTGGGCACTGGGCTGCTGATCGGAAGATCCCGGTTCGAGCCCTGGTATGGCCAAGCTGCCACCCTTGGGTCCCTCAAACCTCTGCTCCAGGGGTGCCATATCATGGCTGACCCTGCGCTCTGACCACAGCTAACAACAACAAGCTGGGATATGCGAAGAAAGAATTTCACTGTGCTGTAATGTTTATGTGACAAATAAAAGGCTATTCTATTCCATTATTCTATTTCGGCTATATGTATAGTTGAAATGACAAAATCGTTTTGACTTGATCATGAATCTTCTTGAAAAGTCACTGTTGAATTTGTTAGCACTTCAGCTGTATTTATACTCACAAGAATTTGATATATTTACAAAAAAATCTATAAACTCATATTGTGTGTTCTCTCTTATTCAAGAATAAAGACTAGGCTAGACAAGAAAAGTGAGTTGGTACCGAATGCGGCAAGAGTTATTTAGTTTGATCAGGATATCAATGTTTCTATTCCAATACAAGCATGGCTTAAGTCAGAGGTGGGCAAACTACAGCCCGGGGGCCACATCCGGCCCCTTGGTCCTTTTAATCTGGCCCGCTGAACTGCTTTGGCTACTTTGCCGCACCAGAAGAAATTATAACCGCACAGCAACGCTGAAATTGTTGGAGTATGCTCAGTGAGAAAAATACAAAAAACAAAAATACAGCAATTTTTTCTCTCTTCCTTAAATAGAATATCCTTATTCTTTTGGTAGTGTAATGAACATATATTTTACCACTCTTTACAAGTGGAAAAAATGTATATTGAACATAAGTTATGTTCAACGTTATTGTTGGTTCGGCCCACAAACACACCTCAGATTTCTCATGTGGCCCTTTGGAAACTATAATTGCCCACCCCTGGTTTAAGTTCTAGTTTCTGTTCTACTACATTCCGAGTTTTAGATGTGGTCTTAATTCTATTGCTAGGTCCATGCTCATGTTCTTCTTTACAAACTGATCTGATTTAGGTTCTTTCTGCAGAGACGACATTTGCATCTCTGCTCCAATATTTCCCCCCTAAACCGTTTCAAAGGTTTCACAACGTCTTATCATCAGCCGCAATTGTTTTCTGTGACCAGCCTTTTTTGATGTTTTGTTGTTACCACACCAATGCTTTCTTTCTTTTCCAGGACATTCCCAATTGTTTTATTGGCTGTTCCCAGTGCTGGTGCAATGCCTCCGATTGATTTTATTTACCCTCTCTTTTCTCAGCTTCAAAATAGTTCGCTTTTCTCCTAAAGACATCCATCTGGGCTTGATTGGTTTATCCTTTTTAACAACAAACGCAGGCTTCGCAAGGGAAACCCATTTCTCAAACCAAGTGTGGACATTTAAAGCTATTATTAAAGCAATGAATCTAACAGGGTTCACCTGGATAAGTTGAATTTGCATTGCATGGTGTTAAAGCCCATAGCCTTCATAGCATTGCTATACCTGATGGAAAAAAAGAATAGGTGTAGTGGGTGAAAAAATATATCACACATTTGAAGCCAGTACATGATGTGCACAGTAATGGATATATAGGGAAATGCTGTTTATGACCTCAGGCATAAAGAAGGTTATAATTCACACCGGGATATAATCCATGTGTTTTCAAGATTGAAGGAGTAGCATCCAGATCTAGGAAGATCTTGTAGCGATGCTCTAGTGAGCACATGTCTGAGTAAAACATCATTAAGGTTCCGTCATTAAGAAATATTGCAATAGAACAAAGAACATGTGGCTATTTTTATTGATTCTATTCTTCTAGCTTGCTTATAGAGGACAGTTTTATTAATTGTATCCATGCTACGAGTACCATAGCTTTATTTCTACTATTTTTTCCATTACAGTTCTATGTATTCTATTCTTTTTAGTATGTTTTTACTTCCACTGTTTATTTTTTAAAGCAACACACTATAAGACTATCTGTAATAGAATATATTTTAGAAGTAAAAATAAGTTAATAGAAGAAATAGTAGAAAACGGTATGACTCTCCTACCACTGACACAATAAGTCAAATAATTCTTTATAAATAAAATACTTGATTATTGAATACAGCACAGACATGTCTTGCAATAGAATTAAAACTGTGGATGTAATATAACAGAACTTAAACTGCAGAATATCAGAAGTAAAAACAAGCTTTTAATAGAATGCATGAAAGTAGAATTTTGCTAAAACAGAACATTTTTCCATAAGTAAAATATGGTAATAGAAAAAAGATACAATTAAATAAAAGCAATAAAGCTGTGGCTCTCATAGCATTGATTAAATATGCAAAACATGGACATAAGTCACAAAGTTTCTGGGCCAAGTTTAAGCTCAACTAGTGCTGTAGAACAAACAAATATTGGAGAAAGAAAGCATGTGGTCATGAAGAAAACCATAAAAGCTCAGTAGTCAAGCAGAGAAAGGAAGTAATGCCTTCATCTTATATGATTACTTCTAGAACTGCTCCACTAATCTTTACTGATAATACGGTGCAGTCCTTCTACAGTGGCCGCTCAGAGTAAGGTATGGTGAAACGATTTGTTTATTGAAACTATTTATTTATTTATTAAACCTTGCACAGTAACGCAATGTAGAATTTTGTCTCTCGAAAAGCTGCTTGAAACTTTGATTTCTAAAAAAATCAGCGTATTTATTTCCAGCTTTAAAAACTCATATTCTAACAGATCAAGATAATAATAATAATATTAGTAGAAATGACGTTACGATAATGAGAAAATAACTGTTGAGATTGTGTTAATGAGAAAAAAACAAGCAAAAAAAAAAAAGATAATGCATGGCCCTCTGGGACTTCTGTAGTTCAAACACTCAGAGTACATTAGGAACACTTTCTAACACAGGGCTTTTGTGTGTGTGTGTGTGTGTGTGTGTGTGTGTGTGTGTGTGTGTGTGTGTGTGTGTGTGTGTATGTTTCTGCATACATGTTATAAAAAAACATGTGTGCAAACGCCAATGCTTTTACGGAAAAAAAATCCCTTTGTTAAGTGTTATACGCAGACGGTCTCACACTGGGACTTGAAGTAAAAGTAACAGGGTCCCCTCTATTATCCCTTATAGAGTGTGAGTAATGACAAGGCCACTCTGTCTCAAAGTGCTTAATCAATGCCCATTAGAGACCTTGTCCTCCAGCACCCTCAGGCTTGGAAGAGTTCAGAGCACAAGATGCGGGAAAATGACTCAACCAGAATAATTCACAGCGCCCGGGATGAACTCGAGCGGCGTTGGAGGAACTTCTCTCAGCATCGGCAGCTGTCCGATTGAGAAACTCTGGCAAACGTGTCTGCGTAGCGTCTCTTAAGTGGAGCTGTAGGGTGCAGGCTGTGTTCCGAGTGTCCTTGATTGAAATTGGGTGATAAGTGTTTTGCCTAGGCTGTTAACAAACTCCTGAGGGACTGAGGACTTGGGATGCCAAAAGGGAGGAGAGACTGCAATTAACATACTTGTCAGTTATCTCATTCAAGCGAATCACCCAATTACACACACTGCTTCAAACTGGGACATGGATTCAATTTAGAGCACATATCCTGGTAAACAGCTCTGAACGTTTTGCTGAAAGAACACCACGAATCCTGAAATGCAAGGTACACTACTATATCAGCAGGCACATCTAGATACTTCAGTGTTGGCGCTAAAGGTATATGGAGAAACATTTTAGTCATTTAGATTGATGGCATTTGGCAGACGCCCTTATCCAGAGCGACTTACAACTGAGCAGTTCAAGTTTAAGGGCCTTTCTCAAGGGCCTACTAGTGGCTGCTTGTTGGTGCTGGGATCTGCACCTGTGACCTTGTCATGCAGTAGCTTTATCAAAACAAGGTTGTTTTCTTTGCCTGTTGGATTATGAAGTCAAATGTTTGGTAAGTCAATATGTTAGTTGTTGGTCTAGTGCAACCTACTTCATGACATCATACAAAGGGCTACCAGCTTGACATGCTCTTCTGAAATAAATGTGCCGTTATTGATATATTATTATTAATACTCTATGTCTATCTATGTCATAAATCATTGGTAGCGGGAGGGGTAACCAACAAGACTGTCTCCCGCCGTAATCGATATGAATCCGAGCGAAATGTACGCTTCATCATATTTTTCCGTCTTAATATTCCCTGCGCATACTCCGGCAATGACAGCGCCACTGCCACCTACTGTAAGGGATGTGCAAAGGTTGGTGACCCCTGGTCTAGAGAATGTGTCCCGAAACTGTTTACTGCGAGGGTCACAATATTTATCTCTGTATTAAGGGTCGGTACGAATTTTTCTTGAAAAGGCATACGTTCAAAATTACTCTCTGACATTGTTCACATGTAGGGAAGGACCAAATTTGGGACCAAGGTTTTAGTGCGATATAGATTAGGGAATAATTATTATTTGGGGCCAAAACCATTAGTTGAAAAACCAAACAGAAAAAAAAACACCATACTGATCAGTGTGTCAGCAAGTATTTAACTGAGCGTAGGTTTGTGTCTAGATGGTGCATCTTATTCATTAATTAGTGTTTTTAAATGTGAATCTGTTTCCTTGCCTGCCAATTTCTTCACCCCTGAGTCAGCAAGCTCTTCATAATGATGCAGAAACCAAGCATCTGAAGGTGATAAGTTGCCATGGAGTCTTAAGTTGCTGGATGAGTTGATGAAAGCTATTCAGAAGAACTCCATTAAGCACAACACCAGGCCTTCCTCCAAGTGTGCGAATAGGACAATCAGAGCTTTCAGACACTGATGCAAGCACAAGTGGAGGACCAGAAGCCCTTCCAGAGTTCCCCACTGAGAACATGCTGGGATACATTAACCTAAAACAGGAGATTCTGCAGCATGTTGCCTTTAACCCTGGACAGCACTTTCAGTGGGGACACTCAGAGGATTGGTCAACTGGAACAGTTCCTCAGGCAACTGTCAGTGAGGAAAGCAGAGGGACTCCAGTCCTGGTCCACCCTAGGTGGCATATCCAGGGGCAGGCTCTCTCTCTCTCTCTCTCTCTCTCTTTGTCCTCCTTCCCCTTCCTCTTCTCAGCATCCTTCTGTTTCCATCCCTTAGATACAAGGGCCAATTCCCTGAGGCTAATCACCATATTTCAGATTCTCCCTTCTCCCTCTTCCACTCTATCTGTGCCTGTTCTCTCTCTACCACAGTTAAGAGATCCCAGAGCCACAGGTGTGGGGGGACCCCCCCCCCATCATCCAAAAAAGTGGAGTTGGGTAGGTGGCAGTAGGGGGTCACTTTATTCATGTGGGCACATTGGTCTAAATTGAATTGAAAGCAGTAATAAAGGCATGCCTGATACCCATGATTAAAAAGCAGTGAGTTCTGGGCCTGGCTGGCTATTACCAGAGGTTGTACAGAATTATTTGGCTGTCACCAGTTATTTGACAGATCTCACTAAATAGAGAGCACCAGTTCGGGTCCTGTAAGTTTTCGTTGCAGGAAAGTACTGTAATCAAATGAGTGGTCCTCACTATCATATACTATATATCTGTTTTGTGTGGAATCAGTGGCTCCATCGCATGAAATGTGTCAATGAGCGATTAACTTCATCCGTTTCAATTTGAGGTGGTTCACAAAACGAAGCAAATTCCTCTCAAGTCGACTGCATGCCAGACAACTGCCAGGCCTAAATCGAGCAATGAGGGTATGTGGCAGCAGATTTAAGGTCGGAGACCAGAGCCGGAGGAGGTCCTGAGGTTCAAACATCTAAACAATACAGACATCTGATTTTCCTTAATGGGTGTTCTCAGTTTCAGTAAGGAGAAGATACAATAAAAGTGGAAAGGGACAAAAGCCAGGAGACGGAGATGCCAAGCACCTTTTAGATGCTGAAAATTGAAAGCAAATGCAAAAACATGACTGTGGCAGAATAAAGTCTTTTGTTGCATTTGCAACCCTGTCCCCTGCCTCTCATTTCCTTCTACACAGAGTCAGCAAGCTCTCCACAAACACCTTTTATTATATAATTATATTTAGTACATATAGTGTGTTGTGTTGGTCCTCTTTTTGTTGCAGAGCAGCTGATTTGCTTCTTCAGCAATTTGAGCTAAAGTAGCTTGTTTGTTGAATCCGAACATCCTTTACTCCCCACATGCATTAATGAGCCTTGGCACTGACCATGACCACCACTGTTCGTTCCTTGGATGTCTTTCGATAAATAATGACCACTACAGACCCAGAACACCCTACAATAGCTCGAGTTTTGGAGACCCAGTTGTCTAGTCATCACAATTTGCCCTTGTCCAACATGCTCAAATACTTACGCTTGCCCATTTTTCCTGCTTCCAACACGTCACCTTTGAGGACAAAATGAATACTTGCTGCCAAATATTACCCCCCCACACACACCAACAGGTGTCCCGATAATCATTGTATTTCACTTCTCTTAATGTTATAAAGTCATAATGTGTCTGATCTAAAAGAAAAATGTATTTATAGAATATAATCAGCAGCAAATGTCACTGAAAGTGAATATCTTCCAGATGGCCAATTTCCTCTATATTTCTAGCTATGGCATTCTGAGACTCCACTCAAAAATGCACTAAATGGAATGAAATACGTTGGACTTTAGTCTTTGACCTCGGTCCACTAGGTAGACTATGAAAAATACAAGAAAAAAAATATCCAGGCCTTTTAAAAATAAAAAAAAAATAAAAAACTTGCTGGATGTCCCACTTCACCTGCTCTTGGGGTAAACACTGCTGATGTGCAGTATATAAAAGACTCCTTTTATGAGCTCTGAGCAGGAGGAATTCTGATTTGGTAAAGGGCTGAAGGGAAGGGCACACTGAAGATGACTACAAAAAGCTTCTGCCAGTTGAAAAAAATCAGTATTATAGTACACTATAGTGGCTTCTTACACACAGGCACACACTTCCCCTTATATGGAAAATGGATATCTGACCGCAACCCGGTCACTTTTAGGTAGTGGCGCAGTGTTTCTTAGCGCTGCATTCAGCGCTCATATCCACTTCGGAGGCAATGAAGAGCGAGCCAACAGAATAAAAGTAACACGGATGAATAAGCAATGGGAAACAGAGCGAAACTTGAGAGAGGGTGATAACGGCGCGCGGATAATCATTAACGGATATTCAGAAAACAGCAGGGAAGTGACATTCATTTCCTAAAAAAAAAAATAATAATATCGAAATTCTCTTCCGCCTGGTCTGCAGACAAGAGCAGAAATTATTGCACCCAATGTAACTGTTACACCCTTTAATTAAAGATAATACCACCTTAATGGCCCGGGCAACAGTATAGACTTGATCCATTCAATTCCCCGAACCTGATGAAGAGTCTACGTCTTTGCAGTTAACAGCCTCTACATCACACGAGTCGATTACACATAAGAACGAAGAAGGAATCCATCCAGTCGCCATTAATTACAGATCATTAATGCTCCAAAAAATATGAGCGCATCGGGCTAGAAATCAGAGCCTAATTCAATGCCCTGCGCACGGCCGAACAGGCCTAAAGACATCGGGCTGATTGAAATTTATGTAAGCTGAGGAGGGCTGACATTATCCTCCTGACACGTGAGAAATAGGAAGTCTCACATTCGCTGCTGGCTCCATCGCCCAAACAGTAAACAGGTCAATAAGCCATCATTATTGGTCTTCATGGTTGACCGGCTGTGAATCGACTGCTCGCGGGTCCATTTGAAGGATTAAGAGGAGGCGGTAATGCCATTTCAGAAGATACGACAACACCGTTCATCTCTAGTCCTTTTTAAAAAAAAACAAAACAGAAAAAAACAGAATGGAAGGAACAGAGGCATTTTTTTTCCTTTTGCTCTCCAACAAGCAGTGAGAAGGACCTGTCACGGCCCATAATATCCTGACCAGAGGCAGTAGAGGACGCTGGATGCGAGGTACTTATTTGGGTCAATGTCCCTGGAAAGAACATCTCCCTCGTCCACTTGCTCTCTGTTTGTGTGAAATAAGAGACGCAGATGCTTCTGGGGAATATCAAAGTGCAGCCCAGGATTCACACTGCTATCCATTTGGCTTCAGGCCTCAATTCCACTTTGCAGTTTCTCTTAGAACATATTTTCTGAGACTCTATTTAATAATGGCTGTGGGTTTTGTAGGGTTTTTTTGTTTGTTTTTTTGTTTTTTTCCTTTGGAAAAACCCAAGCCATGTACAGACCTGTGTATTGTTTACATGCAGAACCAGGGCTACATTTTAAGAGATGTTTCCAACACATACACAGACAAGAAAAATGATTGCAGATAAAGGAAAAGATTATGAGATGTTCTAATATAATTTCATTTATGTTTTTTTTTTTTTTTTTTTTTTCGTAGATAACCAGGAGTTTATTCACGTTTAGCAGATAGCCACACAGCTTGATATTTCTTTTTTGCTGCATGGAGTTTTGTAATGGTTGTTTGCTGTAATTAGTAAGCAAACAAGATAAGCCAGCGATGTGGTGATAGTTCTAGATGAAATGTGAAATTTGGAAACGCGGTACGTTCATTAAATAAACGCTTCGTGCTATTTGCTAAGCTCGAGCACGATTAGGCAACATGACGAGCTTATTTACACATAAATGAAAAAAAATTAATAAATAATAAATCGGCCCTTCAATCAAATGTTGTTGTTGTTGTTTTTTTAATTCATAGGGATCAACCTGCCAAACCACGCTGAATAATGCTTTCTTGGGGCGATTCATTGCTATGTTAATTTTTGGATTGCTATGATATATTTTATGAATACATACATGAAGAGAATCTAACGACTAAAATATTCATCACTGAAGGCTAAACCGCATTCATACCTAATACTGCAATCCTACACAAACAGTCAACAAAAACTGACATTGGTTTCAAACTACATACTGCATATTGGTAAAAAAAAAAAAAAAAAAAAAACAGTGGATATGTGGACTCCAAACATCACACACACACACACACACACACACACACACACACACACACATACAAACAAAAAGAAAGACATGCCAAATCAATACAGCCTGGGGGGACTGAAAGAAATTCTAGCACTTTCTGTGACTCTTACAGATGAGTGACTGGGAAAGGAAGTCGAGGCAGATTGATGTGAAGATGATAGTGAAAAGTGCACACATTTTTAATTCACAAGTGAACCCCAAGGACTGGGAAGAGGGGGAAGGGGGGGGGTGGATATAAATAAATAAATAAAGTCAATACGAGTTTAATACTGCAGTACTGCCCCCGAGAGAGGTTCTATGATTTGCCGATATGATTTTATTATCTCCCCTTGCTCTGGTACAAGGTACGGGCTGGTGGGAAGCTGGGATTAATAGGATCAGTGTGCTGAAGGCTCATCTAGGGGTTTGATGGCATTCTGACAGGCCATGATGGATAGGAGACACTGGCACCACACACACACACTGTGCAATGCCTGGTTGTACTGTAAGATGAGATACATACACACATACATACACACACACATACTAATAAGGCAAGCTGTGGAAAAGATGCACCAAGTCAACCTTTCACAGGTCTTGTAGCAGAGCAAGTACAGATACACACACAGAAACACGTTGTCTGCATAAAAATGGTGTTCTTTTTTTTCTCTATGCAATAAAGCTATAGCACAGCACAGCAAGTTAAACAGACAGTAATTCAAAAGTTTTTTTACACCAAAATAGATATTTCTGTTCTAAATCATTCATAATGAGAATTTCAAGATGATTTAATGAGTCAGCATTGGTTTATCCTGTTTTCACCAACACAAGGTTTGTAAGAGTATGTAATATATTCCCTTTTAGACTGCATTTGTACTTTTCCAGATGAACCTTATCATGTATTTTAGATCAAATCCTTCCCAAGATCATTTGAATACAGGCTTTAATAAAAGACATTATGCTTGAGGACAAGCAGATCTCCAGTACGAAGAAGTTAATATGACACATTTGCTTAAATATGTTAAGCGTGATTTATTATTCAGAAAAGGATATCTGGTTTAAAACAATTGTGCGCTTAACTGACCCCCTCCTGACGTTAACTGAAGCAAACGTCGTTATCCGGTACAAAATTATGGTTCGCAAAACACGACGTTAACCGAAAACGGCGTTAGCAGAAACAGACGTTAGCCGAGGTACCACTCGTTGTATACACATACAGGCAACTTATATTTTTCTTGTTATTATATAGTCGTTGTATACACAGTCAGTGTTGGTCCCAATTTTGTAGCCTGAACAGACCTGATCCTTCGAGCATTAACAGTATTAACCATTAAGGTTGCCTGTCTGTATGCTTGAACTAAATGGGCCAGCCTTCGCTCTCCATGTGCATCAGTGAGCCCAGTGAGCCCTGTCATCGATTCACAGCCATACCTTCCTTGGACCACTTTTATTAGAAACTCTCCTCTTCACACCGGGAAAAAAAAAACCAATCGTCTAGACATCACAATGTTGTGCTTGTCTTGTGATTAAATCCTTAGGCTTGCACATTTTTCTTTGCTTCTAAAACAATCAACTTTGTGGACCAAATGTTCATTTCCTGCCTAATATATCTCACCCACTAACAGGTGGCCACCCACTAACAGGTGACGATGAAGAGATAATCAGTTTTTTTTCACTTCACCGCTCACAATGTTATGCCTGATTGCTGCTATAAATCAGCAGTGGAATAATGACCAGTACTGAACAGTGTGTGTTTGCATACACATACACACAAAGGAAAAAAAAAGAAAAATAACAACCGAAAATACAGAAAAATATAATGCATTACAAAAAAAACAAAAAATCTGAAAAAAAAACACTGTGCTAACCACTAAAGTGCTAAGTTTTTTGGGTAACCATTAGCAACAGCCGGAAAAATGATTTTCTTAACCCAAAATGGAATGGAACTCATTGCATTTAATTAATCGCATTGCTAAGACCGGCATTTCTCCTACAAATCCATTTAATGCCAAAATGACTGCTCCAAAAAGAACCATTACATGCACATATTGTATGAGTTCAACGCACCAGAAATTGCCACCAAAGTCGAAATTTCAATCAGATTATTCCATTCAGAATGCCAAAGATCTAATATTAAATCACACCAAGGCCACTCTACAACAGAAACTCAAACTGGTATTCAAGCTGTGTGAATGAATCAGGAGAGGTCCAAGAGAAAGTAAGTACTGGAAGGCCGAGAAATGTTTAAAAAATCTGACATGAAGTTTCTCAGAGTTTCTGTTTTTTTTTTGTTTTTTGAGAAAAGCAGAAGTAGTTCAGCACGGACCTGGCTCAGCAGCTGGCAACTTCACTGGTATGCCAAGATTACACTTTTTACAGTCCAGAGCAGCATGGTCAGGAACAGTCTCTATGGAAGGGTAGCAGCCAAGGAAACCCCTTTTTTTTTTTTGGACAAATAACAGTGTAAAAAGGCTAACATATGCCAAAGATTGGAATGAAGATCAGTGGAAACGAGTATTATGGACGGCCAAATGCAAAGCTTGGGTTCGACATCATGGACAGGACGTGAGAAGAAGAGGTGGAGAGAATTGGAATAATGAGTACTTGTGCTCTTCATGGTGGAGAGTCCTGTTCTGGTATTTGGGCTGCATTTCTACCAGTGGTTTTGGCAATATGGTCCGAACTGATGCGATTGTGAATACTAAGTTAAAGTACAGCCAGTTTTTAATTTATCATTGCATTCCTTCTGGAAAAGCACGCTAGCAGCATGATAACGATCCCCAGCACACTGCAAAATGCAGTGAAATCATATTTGCAGAGGAAAACAGCTGATAAAACACTGACAGTGCTCCACAGAGTCCCGAACGTGAATATTATAGAGTCAGTAGAATTCTGGGAAGTGCTGAAAGGAGCCTGATATAATATACAAATGATTACTTCAGAAAACTACATAACAGGCTGCTTAAAAGAGTGCAAGATGAAACTGATCAAAGGCATTTTGTGTTGTTTTTGTGAGCATACATTTCCTGTATATTCTAGTTGTATTTTAATAAAAAGGATGAAAGACAAATTTGTATCGTCACTAAAACTTTGCCTTTTCTTTTTTTTTTTTTACACCTTCATCTTTTACACACACACACACACACACACACACACACACACACACACACACACACACACACACACATATATATATATATAGATTCATTCATTCATTCATTCATTCATTTTACCGCTCTACCGCTATATCCGATCTTCCCTCGGGTCACTGGGAGCCTGTGCCTATCTCAGGCGTCTATGGGCATTAAAGTAGGATACACCGGAATGCCAACCCATCGCAGGGCACACATTCACATTCACACACATTCATACACTAGGGACAATTTGCCAAGGTGCCAATCAACCTACCGTGTAGTTTTTGGACAAACTCCACACACACATGGCCGAGACGGGAATCGAACCCGGACCCTGGCGGTGTGAGGCGAACGTGCTAACCAAAAATATATATATATAAATATATACATATATTTTTTTTTTTTTTTTTTTTTGCGGTGGGGGGGGGGGGGGGGGGGGGGTGTTTGTTTTCTTAAATAGGTTCAGCACTAATTGAGATATTACAGTGTGGCTGAAAGGCTTCATTAGAGTTTCATTAAGAGTTAATTAAAAAGATTAGTTCATCTTTTGTCTTTCCAATAAGGCTCGCTCTCTCTCTCTATCTCTCTATCTCTCTCATGTGTGTGTGTGTGTGTGTGTATATATATATATATATATATATATATATATATATATATATATATATATATATATATATATATATATATATATATATATATATATATATATATAATTCATTAAAATAAATGCAATGGCGAGATACAGCGATCTACTTTTCTTTGTACTAACTTCATACATTTTCTCTGCCTCATTTTTACTCACAGACCTGGGTCCAAGTTCACCCAATTTTACTTCAGTTTATACATGAACGATGTGAAACCGGTATTATGCAATAACGTCCTTGTAGCCCCTGACAACATTGTCACCTGTAAGTGATATTATTGAAGATGTGAATTTTATTTGTCATAATACCTTCAGAGACCATAATGCGGTTTGGACGAATGAATGTCATGGCTCTTCAGGCTGTCAGAATACCTGTGCCGGATCTGTGCTCGATGAAAGAGTTTGCTGAAAAATGACCCGGCTTTCCTGGTGATCATGTGCGTACGCTCAAATCATAATCATAAAAATAATAATAAAAAAAAACACATAACTCAACAAGGAGATGCGACTGCTTTTATTAGCTGTGGGAAGCAGATGGCGGAGAGTATTGCATTCCGGCTCGCTGTCTGTCACTCTTTCTGTCTCTCTTGGGTAGTTTTCAGGTTGAAGACGAAGGAAGGATTAGTACAAAAAAAACAAGCTGGAAGGGAATGTCTCTGTGCAACACCGGTGCTGGATCGCATAATGAGGGATTAATGCTGTATTCTGTACCACACTCACCCTGTGTGCATGTGCAAAGAGTTCATCATTACTATACTAGAGCTCGCTGGGTGTGTGTGAGACCACTCCGAAGGTACACATGCTGAAGCCAGAACTCTGTCTGCTGCATAGGAAATAGAGGAGTAAACTGTGTTCGTTTCTTGTTTTCCAAGTCTTTGAGACATGGCGCATTGAAATCCAGTGGAGTGCAATGCTTAATACTATAACATGGACACAATGAGGATTATGGTATATATTTTACATAAGAAATCACCAAGGATCCTATTTATCTCCATGCATTGGATTAGACTGTGTTATTGTTATTACTGTTTACTAAATAAGTGGCCACTCGCAGGCGATGCCATTAAGTGAAGGTACAGCTTCAAATATTCATAGCTGGATGCTGACACAAGATGAGACACAATGCAAACAAATGCTTTGTGTATTTAACCTTTTTGTGTGCTTGGGGTGATATATATATATATATATATATAGAAATATAGAAGTTCACCTGTACTTTATTTCTGTATAGAAAGTTTGAGGAAAGTATCAAGACGCTGGATGTTAAAGAAAGGCTACTAATTAGTACATATGTTTCTGAGGTGAAAATTACGTGCAAAACTGGCTGTTGCTACGTTCTATGTTTAGTGCATTTTTTGGCTAATTATTTCCCCAATATGCACACACACACACACACACACACACACACACACACACACACACACACACACACACACACACACACACACACACACACACACACACACACACACACTTTCCACTTTTGGACAATGTGTGAAATGCCTGGCACATAAACTGGGAATTTGAACTTTTTTATGTTAGGTACTTCTATATAAAGCATTTATTCAATGCAGAGTCTCGCTAATAGTTCTTCTTTATGGACAGTCATTTCTGAGGCGTTCAGAAACATTTAGAGAGGTCACAACAGTCACAACAACTTATTCTTGTGTTAAATCGTTGAATAGAAGGTTGTGGGCCATAATTTTAATAGATATAAATCAAGTATGAGTTATTCTATTAATAAATGGATGGGCTTAGAGTAAGAAAATAGAGTCTGTTGAGTAAACAGTTGATTGAATGAGAGTTTTGTAACAAAAAAGATCAATAGAAATATTATTACTATAATAAATCATAGTACTTAAATCAAAGTGCAAAAGTATTTGCCTGCAAATCTTCTTTACTAAACATTTAAAGGGAGCACATTTGCTTTCTTTTATCTACTTTTACTCAAATGCATGGTTTGTGTACTTCATCCACCACTGATATGACCCTTGCATGCATTTTCAAGCACTCTTTGGACATTCATTCATCTTTTACCACTTTATGTGATCTTCCTTCGGGTCACGGGGAGCCTGTGCCTATCTCAGGCGTTTATGGGCATTAAGGCAGGATACACCCTGGATGGAATGCCAACCCATCGCAGGGCACACACACACTCACACACACACACACACTCTCACACACACATTCATACACTAGGGACAATTTTCCAAGGTGCCAATCAACCTACCGTGCATGTTTTTGGACCAAGGGGAAAACAGAGAACCCGGAGAAAAACCCCCTGAGGCACGGGGAGAACATGCAAACTCCACACACACATGGCTGAGACGGGAAACGAACCCGGATTCTGGAGGTGTGAGGCGAACGTGCTAACCACTAAGCCACCGTGTCCCACCTCTTTGGACATACAATGTCATTTATGCATTTTTGTACATATAGCTTAGTATCTGGTCTCTCTAATTTCATTTATAGACGGTCCTGAATTTTTACTTGTCCTCAATATTTTCCCTGCAATTAAAAATAAAAAGAGAACAAATAAAACCCTCTTGTTTCTTTTCATGTCTGACTTACAATTTATCTCCTTGCAATTCCTCGAAGCGTTGTTACTCAGAGGCGGCTGCGGGTGACAAGCGAAACACTGATTTAAATTCCGACGGCACAACATGACAAAGTAGAAAGTGCCTTGAAAAAAAAAAGCCATTGATTAGGTTAAGATTCGTCTCCTTTCATCGACATGTCATGAAGTTTCGTTCATAGGGATGTGTCTGCTATATTGCGATCAGAAGATACAGGTTCGCATTAAACATACTCCGGGCCTTGAATCGAGGGTTCTGTGATTTGATAAATGGCAAAGGCATACGGGAGAATATGCTCAGTGAAACATCCCATGTTTACACTCACAGAGCTCATCAACCAAGAGGATTTTGCATTATCATAAATAGGGATACGCTCAGCACTCTGAAGGCACTGCATATAAACACATTAGGCATAATGACATGGGGCTTACTCTCCAAACTTCCTTTGAAGCTTTATAGAGCGGAAGCTTTACTGTTATAAACCAAATGAAAATGATCCAAATGTCTTTTTTTTAATTGGAATTCCTTGTTTATTTTATAACGGCATTAAAACCTTTCCAATGCTCCACAATACATGGGTATGGCATCATATGTATTGTATAGTAACTCAAGTCACAGACTAAACAAAGGCTACATGTTATTGCACATTTTAAAACAAAACAAGACGAAAAATGTGCTCTGAATTTGTCGTTGATTTACTAAGCCTTGGGCTCATCATGCATCGAAGCCTCAGACCATCTGCTAAATGCACACTCCATGAGGTCTGGAGAGAAAAAAAAAAGGCGGGAAGTGGTTGAAGTGAAAAGCCATAAAGCCGCTGATTTGTTTGGATTTTCTAAATGTTATGACACCCTCTCCAATTAGGTTCAAAGGGTTATTATTGCATTTAGTTGCAAAGCTTTTGAACTATGGCAAGTGTTAATAGAGGCTCATTAGGGCTCATCACCCTGCCCGAGACTTAGGCAACGAGCATAGAACAGGACAGTTGATGACATGGACATGGTTGCGGAATGGACTAGGATAAAAATATACTCTGTTGTGGATATGTAATGAACAGTATTTCTTTACTTAACAAAAAAGATCAATCTGGTCACAGCAACAACAAAACGATTTCTTTATTGCTATATGGAAGAGAAATGACACTCGTCTGCCACAAATATACAAAAGAGAAGCGCACCGTTTCTCTTCTCCCACTTGTTATATAACTGCAGGGTAGGAGAATGGGCTCTGATTTTGACTCTTCTTGCTTCTTGTTTAGCTATAATAATAATAATAATTCATTACGTTTATATGGGGCTTTTCTGGACACTCAAAGCGCTTTACTCAAAGCGCTTTACATTATGAGAGGGGGATCTCCTCCACCTCATCCAACACTGGTGTACAGCATCCACCTGGATGACGCGACGGCAGCCATAGTACGCCAGAACGCTCACCACACACCAGCTTACTGGTGGAGAGGAGACAGAATGATGAAGCCAATCAGTAGTAAAGGGGATGGTTAAAAGGCAGAAGGTGAATTTGGGCGGTATGCCGAGGACACGCATCTACTCTTTTCAAAAGATTCTGTGATTTTTAATGACCACAGAGAGTGAGGACCTTGGTTTAACGTCTCATCAGAAAGACTGTGCTTTTTGACAGTATACTGTGGTGTTAGGACCCATAGACAGGGTTAGCACCCCCTACTGGACACAATAAGACCTCTTCTAGCAGCAACCTAGTATTCCCAGGTAGTCTCCCATCCAGGTACTAACCAGGCTCATCTCTGCCTAGCTTCAGTGGTCAACCAGTCTTGGGCTAGAGGGTGATATGGACTGCTGGCAAGTTGTCGCAAGACACAAAGGAGGAAGCTTCTGTTCTTGAACATATGAGAAATGGTCCTTCGCTCAGTATTCACATAAGCACAACAAAAGTCACTACATATTGTTATACAGTTTTGGGGAGTAACTAGTTACATATAATCGCGTTATGGAATTGAAATGCAAAATAAATACAGTAATCCGTTACAGTTACTTTCGAAAATGTTAAAGATAAATACCACCCATAATGACAACCCCAACCATTTACATTTACAGCATTTGGCAGACGCCCTTACCCAGAGCGTCTTATAACTGAGCAATTGAGGGTTAAGGGCCTTGATCTTCCGGATCCAGAGTCCACCACCTTAACCACTGGGCTACCACCTCCCGCTCCCTCAACAAAAAAATTGCACCCCCCCCCCCCCCCCCCCCCCCCCCCCCCCCCCCCGAAACCATAACCTACTTTTTTCCCTGAGTGCCACCTAGCGGATAAATGAATGTAATCACAAAGTATCAAATGTATCAACTTTACTTTTATAAAGTAACTGAAAAATTACACTACGTATTACATTTTGAATAGGGTCATTTGTAATCTCTAATCTATTACTTTTCCAAAGTAACCTTCCCAACACTGCTGTTATATTGAAGAATATTCCTTTTTACCCCCACAACTGTACTCTTGTATTATAGAAAAGAATCCGATTAAATGAAAACAAAAGTGACGTGCAGTTTATCGATGATAAATCTGAAAGACTGGCAGATGAAGAAGGACAATGTGCTGTAGATAATGTTTGTCAGAAATCAGAAATGCTGGTGAGAATTTGATGATGCATGACAAGCCTGATTAATGATTTCAGCTCAGATGCAAGCGTTTGGCCATGTATGAATAAAGCTCCTGTGACCATACGAATCCTAAGTACTATTTGAACATCCCATTCACAACTCACTGTTATAATTACCTCCTAATTTCTGGGCAGATGTTACACGTGCCTTATGCTGATTCAGCCACCAGGGCGTTAGCAGAAGTCTGACTTCAGCGCACTCCACATGTTCACATCACACGTAGAAATCACATGATCACGAACACTTGTTCATGCACTGGGAGCGCTAGTATACAAGTCACACTTTGTCACGCGTCTGTTTTGAGTAGCGCAGTCGCGTCATGCTCATTTCATACTTGTCTAGTTTATGTTTGTGTTATGTAATCCTAGTCTTTGTTTGCATATTTCATGTAAATAAAACACTCTGCTATTTTTTCTCTTCCTCTAACCGATCCGTGACACTGTGTCTGAATTTGGTTGATAATACGCTAGTACTGTAAATCACTCCCAAAGAGAGTTAACACGAAGTACCAGAATGCACCATCCACCCCCCCTTCAGTGCCGTGCGTTCGTTAGCATTCAGGTCAGTAGCATCTGCAGATTAAGTCTCTGTGTCTGTACAAAGAGTTTCATTTGCTCCAGATTAGAACGCTTAGGTTGTGAGAAGAGTAATACACAGCACCCAAAGCCCCTCACTCTCATGACTTTACTTAAGCCCTCAGCACATAAGACTCCATCCTCCATCGTTTGCATTCACATTCACCCACGAAGCCCCTTAGGGAAAATTTGAAGACGAGAGGAAAGGAAAAAAAAAAAAACAGACGAAGAGTATACGCACTGTAAGACTAATGAACGAGTGCAAGGGCGAGAAGAATAAGAGGCGGGAGATGCCACATTTGCCGTGAGAATGTCAGTGTGAGAAGTTCAAAACGCCGCCGTTCCTGAATCGCACACAAAACACAGATTCCGCCAGCCCAGAGGGATCAATTAAAAGCCATGATGCATACTCTGTCACATGCTAAAACACATGCAAGCTCAGGATATTAAAAAAAAAAATAGAAGAGCGAAAACGAACGAGAAAGAGAAGAGAAAAAAAAAGGAGAGAGAAGATTTCTGTCAACCCTCTCGGTGGAACCTTGGTACCACATCAGAATGCAAAGAAGCGTAAAAAAAAGAAGCAGCAAGGATGCAAACAGATACAAAAGCTTCCTAATAAATGACTGTATTTGCATATTTTTTCCTCATTTCCTTTGGCATTGCAATGAAAGGCAGCTGGCAAGAAACCAGCATCAATATATATATATATATATATATATATATATATATATATATATATATATATATATATATATATAAAGCTCCACGCTTCAAAACAGGCCTTGATGCTCAGAACTACTGAAGGTGACACAGAGTCTATCCTGGTGAAAAAAAACCCAGCTTTTGTGATATCATTTGTGTAGCCATGTTGGTCGGGGTATTGTCAATACAGACCAGCTGACTTCTGCCCACTGATCTGAAAGATTTCCGACATCTGCCCTACTGATGATGTAAGAGCCTGAAACCGTTCGCCGTGTGATGTATTGCTGTGATGAACGACGACAGAATGACAAGTCGCCAACAATAATAAACGTCTGTACGCGTCCTATTAAGGACACCCGTCTCAAATGATGAGAAACGTGCATGAGCATCTTTTTTTTCCGAGAGACTCATTCCCAACTCCTGGGGACGATTGTATTCTCCTAATGGATCTCCTCGGTGATCATTAGGAACTTGGTGTTTTTTTTTCTCCCCCGTATATAATCCCTTGTGTGCGTCTGCAAGCGTGTGTTTCTCCAAGCAGAAAAGCAAGTCCACCTTACTAATTGCTCTAATGTGATGGCTCCGGCCAGAGAAACCTGCAGCGCCGGTCCCCGGCCGTCTACAGACAAATGAAAAAGGTCACAGATCGCAGTCTCTGAAGACTGCATATATTTTAATCTCTTCCGGGAGGGAAGAAGGTGCCAGATTTGCTATTTTTCGATTTCCGAGTAATTAAAAGCCATTTGTACAACACTTTTACACAATAGAAGATGGAAATCTTGGCCTGGAGTTGTGATGAGCTAGTCTAATACATTAGTAGCTGGAAAAGGAAAAATAAAGAAATGGCATTAGGAGCCAGAAAACAAACCCTGATTCAAGCACGGATCTCATTCTTCCATGAGCAGAAATTCTGAAATATGAACCTTCTTTCAATCAGTTAAAATCTATTGCTGTTAATGATGCAGAAACACAACAAAACATTACAGTAGATTTTATGGGTGTGTGTGTAAAAGTGTATCAGCTAATTAGTTCTGTTTTTCATGGCTTTTCAACTGAAGAGGAAAGATTTTTCCCCTCGTGTCATTGCCGCTAAGAGCGGAAAAGGAATGTTCGAATGAATCGAATGAATTTTCATGAGAAAGTTTCGAGCACTCGTGCAAACGGACCGTTTGTTAATTCATATTTTTACACACACTGTAGCAACCATATAATGCATAAATATACAATGCAACGACCGACTTGGATGCATACTGGACATGCTGGAGTGGTTATTACAAATAAAAATAAATAATAATTGATAACATCTGGCAACTTTTGAACTGCTTTTTTTCAGTAATTTATAGCTATATTTAATGTTATATAATTATATAAAATTATTTCATATACTGTACATTTAACCTTTGTAACGTGTTATAAAGCTGCCGACATTTTTGGTAGAGACTTTTTACCTCATAGCGAACTTGTTTTTTTGGCCAAATATACTATTTATAAAAGAACATACCACTTTTAACCCTGCTATAAAAGAAATGCACATCACACGTGCATTCATTTCAATACAAGTATGAAAATTAACGCCAAAGAAAAGTAAATACAACTAGTATAAAGCTTGGTGTTAGTTTTACGGCATTAAACCAGTGTTTGATAATATAACGGTAAAAGAAATAAGAAATACATTGTTAAAAAATAGCGAAAAAAAGTTTTTTGTACTGTGACATTCTGTATCTGCCTTAATATTCAGCGCCAGCCTGTCAGGAAGCTCGAGGCGCATTGCTTGTCCGATTCCTCATGCTAATAAAGCCACCGGAATTCTGCGCGGCGGTAAAGAGGTGAGGCCTGGAGCATATGGACAACAAACAGCTGAGAGCGCACAGCAGCTTCTGCCGAATCTGACCAGCATGGAGGCATACACACTGTCACACACACGCGTGCACAGCCAGAAAGAGATGTCCCAAAACACAACCCTTTTCTCACAGTGTGTAGTGGAGAATATATTCGAATCAACTTCAAATCCTTGTAGAATGTTACGCCATTACATGTACACTACTCCTTGAGGTCATAGTGAAAGCTAAAACTTACTAAAAGACCAGCATTTGTTGAACGGTTTTGCTTCTTCTCCTCCTACTCCTACTACAGGAAATGTTTCGGCCTCACTGATGTACAGTGCACTGATGACTATATATATATATATATATATATATATATCATATATATATATATATATATATATATATATATATATATATATATATATATATATAGACATATATATATATATATATATAGATATATAGATATATATATATATATATATATATATATACACATACATATATATAGTATATATATATACATATATACATATATATATACACATACATATATACATATATATATATATATATAAGTGACTGTGCGCCTCAGTATGTATACAGTGTGTATATGTACATATATGCACACAAACACACATACACACACACACACACTGTAGATATACTGTAGACATCCTACAGTAGTTTGTTGCGGAGACCCTGCGAATTGGCACTGGACCCATCCGGCATGTCAGAGAACGATTCAAGGCAACCCGTGTTACAAGCCGTTTTGCCGCAAGCCATTTGCACCAGAAAGGGCAAAATTCCAAACTCTCACCTTCAACATCCATTGATACATGAAGGAATGAAATAGCCGGTAAGTGGAAAATACTAAATGACTGCAGGTATCATGTTGTTAGAAAGTGTTTCCAAAAAAGGTTGTAATTTAATAACCCTGAAGCACTGATTTCTGGCCATGAATCACACAAATGTGTTGTTTATGAAATTGGCAGTGGAGAAAAAAAACAAAACAACTCACTCCGCAAGTTACAATGAGTATCACTTATTTAAGCATTTCTTTACATGGCAAGCTAGTCGAATTTGTGCCGGGTGCTTTTTTAAAAAGCATACAAAATGGAGCAGGAAGGTATTGCGATACTCTGCTTCTAAAACCGATATCAATCTTCATTTTATTAGTACCGGTACTGCTGTAGTTCCTCGTGTTGGACTGTAGAGGGCACGTTTTGTGTGTGCCGAATTGTTTTATTTAATATGCTGATTAAAACTTGAGACATAAAACTTTTTTATTTTTACTTACTTTTTTTAAACAGTTCTACATTGTTTCAGCAAAGTATACCATTGGGTGTTTCTAAATTATTAAAAAGAAAATTCCATTAGTGAGTTTTGTTTTGGTTATTTTTGCTACGGTATCTATTGGTATTGTGATCTTTAATCTTGATACCGTATCGAATCTTGGTATCGTGGCAACACTAGTTTTACTGCCTCCAGCCTGTTCACTGGTTGACGAAATTCGAAATATTTACTATTCCACCAGCTACATCTAAATGATGTATTTGATGAATTCCGATTGACAGTTTCAACAACAGGGCGCTTGCGAGTGCCTTCTTTGTACGTGATTTCAAATAAATAATTTCCAATGAGCTGACGACACAAGCCCAGTCTGCTTGAGTGAAATGAGCCCATTCGGCCCTAATGACCCCCGACTGCATAATCGCATTAAATTCCTGCACTTGTGTGAATCACAGCGCTGCGTTTACTTCTCAGCAAGCCTCACCGGAGAACAGCAGCGCATGTGGGCACCGTGGGCCCAAGAATGGCTGACAGCATGCGAAAACTTTCCCCGAACAAAATTCTGCCAAGACACATCATTAAACATTAGCCAGCTGTTGCAGCGAGCATGGCTGCTAGCTTCGGAGAGAGCCGATAAGCCGCTCCCATGGAGGAACCATAGAGGAGGAATAAACCGGCTTCTAGACGGCCACATTGAAGTTTCAGACTGATTGTTTGGAGACACATGGGCCCAGCACAGTTTTTCACGCCGCTGTTGGAGAGAATTATTTCTCTCCGGAGCGCTTGTGCTCGTCACAACACAAGCAACCATCCTTCTTTTTTTTTTTTTTTTTAACGCAACAGAGAATTAGAAATCCGGGTGCTCGTTAAGGTTGGCAAAAGTCGCTGTTGTTCATAATAACAACACCAGAAGTGAGAATGCGATAGATGATGGCTTACCAGGAAAGGTGAATAAGAATAAATAAGTGACGCACTTGTCACATAAACAACACTGTAGAAGCTAAGGTGTGTTGCTATGAATGCTAATTTTTATTTCTCCCAATTGAATTGTCATATAATGCGGTCAATTAAACGTACATTATGATCTGATCAACTTATATTTTATCTCAATAATACGACGGAGCAGCTACGGAGTTAAGGGCTTTGCTCAGGGGCCCAGGAGTGTCAGCTTGGCATCGCTGGGAATTGATCTCATAACCTTTTGGATCCAAATCCTAACATTGTGTCTAATATGTAACTTCTTTAGGAATCAGCGAGAGGTGTCAAGTATAAATACATCGTTACTTTGCTTAAGTCGAAGTTGAACACTTTACTGGAGTATTTTTTTTTCTTTTCTTACTTTTCTTCCTCATAATTATCTGTACTTTCTACTCCTTACATTTACTTTCCTGTACTTTCCTTATTCCTTACTCGTTACTCCTATTTCATTCCGGAATTTATCCATCCAGATAAATCCGGATCCGCCGGGTTTGATTCCCGTCTCGGCCATGTGTGTGTGGAGTTTGCATGTTCTCCCCATGCCTCAGGGGTTTTTTTCTCCGGGTTCTCCGGTTTCCTCCTGGTCTAAAAACATACACGCTAGGTTGATTGGCACCTTGGAAAATTGTCCGTAGTGTATGAATGTGTGTGTGTGTTTGTGTGTGTGCCCTGCGATGGGTTGGCATTCCATCCAGGGTGTATCCTGCCTTAATGCCCATAGACGCCTGAGATAGACACAGGCTCCCCGTGACCCGAGGGCAGATCGGATAAAGCGGTAGAAGATGAATGACACCATTCCGACACTCAATTGGTTTGTATTTGATCCGTCGCACCTACACACAACGTAAATGACGTCACACTCCAGCAAGGACATAAGCAGTGTTGGGGTCAAAAAAAGATTATTTCTTGAAAGTGATTATTTCTCCACCACTGGCTCATTTATCATACAGGTGATTTCTCTTCGTCCTCTGCAAATGAAGCTACAGTAGGGAGTTCTATAGAGAGAATTTTGAATAAATGAGTGATCAGCGCTGCCTAAGCTTTTGTCCTTAGTGGCATTTTTTTTCCTTATGTTACTTTTACTTTTATACTTTAAGTCGTTTTGAAACCAGTACGTTTACACTTGAGTAAAAAACTTGAGTCGATACTTCAAACTTCTACAGAAGACTTTTTAAACCCTAGTATGTATACTTCTACCTGAGGAATGCCTACAGTACAGTATTTCGTCTGTTGGACTGGACTTCGCCATCGTTCCAATGAGCATTGATGATTGTTGTTTTTTTTTTCTTTTCTTTTTTTTTTTACAGCACAGCGTGAAGGCTGGTGACAATATACTGGACAATCCTAGAAGAAAATGTATTCCATAAGAGACATGAGAATGAAAAAGAAAGTTTCCCCATCCAGCAAAATAACGGGGCCTAAGCCTCGCGTGTCCCGCCAAAATGACACTGGAGTGGGTTCAATTTCAGCGTTTGCCGTTCCAATTGTGAATCTGTGCGAAGTCTTTGTAAATTTTCATTCACCGGGGGTCTCAATTCGATCGCGAACAGCTTGAGCAATTTTTTTTTTCAAGAAGAATGTGCAAAATGATCAGGAGCCAGATGTGCGGGACCGATAGAGACGTATCTCTGAAGGACTTGGGGGCGTATCGCTTGCCAAAAGTGGTTCTACCTAGTGAATACTCATATACACTGATACACATGTGTTGTTTGTTTGGTTCCACTTTTGTGTAACTATGAATGCTGACTGGCCACTTTAACAGAAACCCCTGCAGGAGCGCAAAACGTATGAAACCGTGCAATCACAGGGCACATCAGAATGGAGGCGTGATCTCCATGACTTTGACCATGGCAATGGCTGTTGGTGGCAGATGGGCTGGTTTGAGTATTTCAAAAGAGCTGAGCTGCTGGGATATTTTATGCACCAAACAATGAAGGAAAAAAAAATCCTGTTTACACAGGATGGTGGGAAGAACAAACAAACAAATAAAATCTCCTCTGAGAGAAGCCATGCATCAAAACTTGAAGCAAATTTGCTACAACAGCAGAAGACCACATCAGGTTCTACTTCCTGTCAGCCAAGAGCAGGAATCTCAGGGTACGCTGAAAAAGCAAAACCGGACAGCCGAAGATTAGAAAAATGTCGCTGAGTCTTTTTCCAATCTATATCCGTACGGACTCCAGAGCCGGTGCATGTTGTCGGTTTCAATTTAAAGCGACAGAATGTAGCAATGTCGGAAAAAGGGAGGGAATATTAATGCGGAGCGCTGGGTTATTTTTACGTCCTGTGCATTTGCACAGTCCTGAGCCGATTTGGTATTATATTCACATGCGGCAGTTTGAGCAAGATCGAATGTGACGGCAGGAATTTGAGCCAGATCATTACCATCGCTCCGGCATTGCGGGCGCCGGACATGGTTCAGGGGCGTCTCTAACCAAATACCGCGCCCGCCCGTACCGTTTGATCCGGCTCGGAAAAGTTGAAGCGTAAACCAAACTAATGAAAGCTTCCTTTTTCGCTTTTACGACCCGATTGCCTTCTTTCTCCATCGCCTGCTCTCACCCTCCCTCTAGTGTGCACTTCTCCATTCGAGCAGATTTAATTTCAAGGATGTTGTCGGTGGGGTGGAAATGACATAGTGATCCTCCATTATCTGGCTTCTCTTGTTCATCATGTGCGCTGCTTTTCTGTGCCATCGATTGTGGCCAGTGGATAGTGTCATTAAATCCATCACGCTGAGAAGAGAAATGGTTTGTGTATGGACGCTCCTTGCCTCCGCCATCAGGCGAAAGGCACCGGCAATGAAAATCAATAAACAAAGCACAGGTTTTTTTTTTTTTGCAGACAGTTTACTGTAATGTGTGGGCTGAGTGAGGACTTCGGTGATGGAGCCTGGTGTGTTTAGAAACAAAAGCGGACTTTTTGAACCTCTGTGCTGTTTTGATGTGCAGGATTCTGAAAGAAATTCATATTATATATGTATATGTACGTACAGGTGCATCTCAGTTAATTAGAACAGCATGGAAAACTTTTTTTCAGTTATCCGAATCAAAACTGTGAAACTCAATTTCAACACACACATACTGGTTCTTTTAATTGTGATAGTTTTGGCTCACATTTAACAAAAACCGACCCAAAAAAAGTAGAATACTTCATAAGACCAATAAAAGAATTGTGAATTGATGGCCATCTGGAAAGTATGTTATTTATTGTATATACTAAATACTTGGTGGGGGCTCCTTTTGCTTTAATTACTGCCTCAATTTGGGTGTGTGATGAAGGATACCAGTATGTGGCGATGTTGAGGTGGTATGGAAGCCCAGGTTCTCTATAGGGTTCAGGTCTGGCGAGTTTGCTGTCCACAAGCACATCAACACCACAGTCAACTTTTGGTGCTTTTGGCCATGTGGGCAGGAGCCAAATCCTGCTGGAAAATGAAATCAGGATCTTTCAGAAGAAGGAAGCATGAAGTGCTCTAAAATTTCTTTAGATAGATGGGTCCAGTGACTTCAAACAACACAGTGGACCAATAACCAGATGACTTTGCAACCCAAATCATGTGTGGGGGACTCTTGATGCCTTGACCCCAGTCCATTCCTTGTGAAGTTCACCCAAATTCTCGAATCGATTTTTGCGCATTTCTTTCTTCCACACTTTTTCCTTCCACTCAACTTTTGGTAAACATGCTTGAATACAGCGATATGTGAACAGCCAGTTTCTTTGGCGATGGATTTTTGTGGTTTACCCTCCTTGTGAAGTGGGTCAGTGTTTGTCTTCTTGACAACTATCAGTCCAGCAGTCTTCTCACATGATGGTGTAGACTAGTGAACCAAACTGAGAGAGACCACAGGAAAACTTTTTTTTAGGTGTTTTGAGTGGATTAGCCAACTAGCAGGTCACCATATTGAAAATTCTTTACATTTTTTGTTAAATACGGGCCAAAATGATTAAACAAACCAAAGACTACTTCAGTCCGTCTGTGTGAAGTTATTTACACGAGTTTCACAATTTGAGTTGAATTACTGAAATAAATGAACTTGTATTGTATTGAACCTGTATATATACACTAATACACACCTGTATATATATAATATACACTAATATACACCTGTGTATACACACACTAATATACACCTGTGTATACACACACTAATATACACCTGCATATACACACACTAATATACACCTGTATATACACACACTAATATACACCTTTATATAGACACTCATATACACCTTTATATACACACTAATACAGCTTTATATACACACACTAATCATCTGTATATATACACACTAATATACACCTGTATATACACACACTAAGGGGCACAGTGGTTCAGTGGTTAGCACGTTCGCCTCACACCGCCAGGGCCCTGGGTTCGATTCCCATCTTCGCCATGTGTGTGTGGAGTTTGCACGTTCTCCCCATGCCTCAGGGGTTTTTTCTCCGGGTTCTCCGGTTTCCTCCCGGTCCAAAAACATGCACGGTAGGTTGATTGGCACCTTGGAAAAATTGTCCCTAGTGTGTGAATGTGAGTGTGTGTGTGTCCTGCGATGGGTTTGCATTCCATCCAGGGTGTATCCTGCCTTAATGCCCATAGACGCCTGAGATAGGCACAGACTCCCCGTGACCCGAGGGAAGATCGGATAAAGCGGTAGAAGATGAATGAATGAATGAATGAATATACACACAATAATACCCACCTGTATATACACACTAATACACACCTGTATATACACACACAATCTAATCTGTATCTGTATACACACACAATCTGTGGATGCGCAGTTATTAGTGTTCTGCATACTGTTCATTTTACACTGGATGCAAGTGAAATATGTCTGTGTACAACACTGTAAAAATCAGTTTTTTTTTCTTCACATTGATCACCATTCTCATCTTCAGGCATCCAGTCTTGCGAATCAATATTGCATGTCGTATTTATATAATCGGGGAATGATTTCATATGCTGCGTTTATAAATAGCAGGTCTGTCTACAGGTCTGTCTGTAACAGGTGAGACTCGCTGACTAACTGGCTAAAGTGCTACAAATAAATATGTGTCATGTCATCAACACTAATATAACCCAGAAACATTATTATAGATGCATCTGTAGACTATATGTATGGGCGGAATAAAATCCTGGCTGGATTAAATTTTTTTTTTTAATAGAACTCTACTGCCACCAAATGGATAGCCAACACACTGCACCACTTACATTTTTTCTTTAAATAATGATTTTAAAAGAAAGCAGGACATTATTATAAGTATTTAGGAACGTTCGGTAAATCGCGTCTATTATTTTCTTTTGTTGTCGTTCTGTATTTATCCTGCATCCCAAGCATTAGCGGGTAGTTTGAAAGTTAAATTTGTTGCAATGGGTTGTGCAAAGCAGGACAGCAAATAATGAGACACTGAATCTTTTGTCTGGACTCTGAACTTTGGCTTTCACTCAGCAGCGCTCTAATTCATCCCTAGACATGCTCAGCTTTAATTACCGCATCCCAGAGGGGCCTTTATCAGTTCTGCACTGGGTCCTTAATGAGCTCTTATTAAGTCATACTCTTAGACGGCCCTCATGCACATACCACACACACACACACACACACACACACACACACACACACACACACACACACACACGCACGCACGCAAAATGATGAGTCCCAAATGATTACACTGGCTCACAATTATTTGAAATGACAATCCTTCAGTAAATCTTTCCACCAAAATATTCTTTCATTTAATCTTTTTTTTTTATCTTGCTCTCTTTCGATCCATCTACTCAAACACCACTTAATCTGCAATTATTATATTTCCAAATAATTGTCAAATTACTCTCCTTGTCAAAGCTCCAAAGGATCTGTATGATAAAGCTGAAATGAAATAATTAGAGATTAGAGTACAATATCACTTGTTCTTTTCTGATACTCATACTGACACTTCAGGTCTCCGATATAATTGTGTTTTTATTTAAATAGAAATTATATCATTATGAATGCATTTTACTTCCAAAAATAGACAGTTAAAACATGACAGATACAATAAACCTGATATAATACAAAGAAAAAAGCAATGCTAACAAAACATAGTAAAGGTTATTTCTTTCAATACAATACATTAATCCTTATATACATATATCAGTAATGGACAGTAACAAAGTCAAATTTGTACTGCAACATTGTCAAAAGTATTCACATCCATCATTCAGGTAGAAGTGCAGATACTAAGGTTTGAAAAGACTTCTGTAGAAGTAAACTTTTAACTCAAGTAAAAGTATAAAAGTACTGGTTTATAAACTATTTCAACTTTAACTTGACGCCAACTTGTTCCAACACACGTGGCGCCTTTTTCTAAGTAGTTTTAAGGATATATTAAGTAAATTATGATAATTATAACAGCTACTGACCAGTGTACTCATTAATATCATTAAATTAATAGCTTTCTGTGCTAAGAGTAACATTAACATCTTTCCACATAAATAAAGTTTAATAAGCAAGAGACTTGTTATAAAAAAGGATAATAGGACTATTGTAGCCATAATAAAACATATTACTTTGGCTACATAAGTACATTTGAAGGTAAACACCTCTGTACTGTTACTCATGTGAACGTTTAAAGGGAGTAATTGTACTTATACTGGAGTCTGTCACTGGACTCCAATATATTCTTACTGGTATTTGCTCAACAGCATGTGCACATTTTTCATTAAAACCTCTGTCTGTCTGTCTGTCTGTCTATCTATCTATCTATCTATCTATCCATCTATCTATCCATCTATCTATCCATCCATCCATCCATCTATCTATCATCAGAGCCTGGCAATATCTAACCTACTGTACAATCTCTGCTGTGTTAGCATATCGCTAGTAATAGCAAAAATATCGCTAGTAATTAGCAAAGAAAAAAAAAACATCAAGTAGATAGACTTTACACCAGAGTCCTCGACTCGTCCGTAATGCATATCCCAAACAAATACAGGCAGCATGAATGTCAAGGCAGGTACAAATATCACAGGTACAAAATAGAACCTATTTAAATATTGATGCCTTTGCTGGCTTCTTTCGCAGCAGGGATCTTATAATAATTAAATGCTGATTGGAAAAACAAACAACAAAAAAAGTTTTCTACAACCGATTTGCTAAAACGGTTTTGTGGGTGCGAGGGGGGGAGAAGGCGAGAAAAAGAACGAGAGAGAGAAAAGGAAAGCGAAAAATGGATTGAGAGAAAGACACTGGAGGGGAGACACTAGACTGTGACGTCCTTGCATGTGTCAGCTAGCCGCTGCGCTGATAAATGCTAATAGTTTTCACTCCACTGATCTCAACAGGCAGAGGCTCCCATAACGCCGCTCCATTAACACAGACGATTTCTCATTCTCTCACAAACACACACACACAACACACACACACACACACACACACACACAACACACACACCACACACACACATCCACACACACACACCATCCACCCTCCATTAACACGACCAATCTTGCTTGATGCAGAAACTGACACAAATCATCCACCAGCAATCTAAAGCACACTGACACTCTTTAAACTAACACACACACACACACACACACAATTTCATAACACCATGTTTTTACACCCTCTTTTCACAGTTTGGCTTGTGATCTTGTCCTCTAGGATCCCAAAAACTGTTACAAATCATCTAACAAAACTATAAAAGCCTGCAACACACACAGACACACAGACACACACAACACACACACACACACACACACACACACACACACACACACACACACACACACACACACACACACACACACACACACACACACACACACACACACGTCTTCCACTCATTATACTGTTATTACAGCTTCTTTAACACAGCATGGTTGTTGCTCTAGTCCTCACAGGATCCAAAAGATAATGAAAAAAAAATAAATAAATTACCCAACGGCTATAAAAACACCACGGAATCCTTTTCACACACACACACACACACACACATTCTCTCATACGTTGACTCGCTACTCCGTGCTATTACAGCGCCGTTGACTTTTTTTCAAGCAGCGTGTCTCGCTCTTGTTCTCACAACAGCACCGGTGCATGTGTCACTGAACGTAACGTAATGTAATTGCAGAACAGAGCCCTCTTGCTCTCTGTTGACCTGCGAATGAGAAGAGCGCCAGAGTCATCGTGTCAACACAACTGTCAGCGCACATTATCCTCCATTAACCTCGACACTGCCGTTGCTCTTCTCTCTCTTTTTTTTCCCCTCTTATGACCGCTCTTATGATGCCCAGGACTCTGTGGTCATTCAGAGCTATTAAAGGTTTCCAACCTTTGTGACATGAACGAGAGCAGGAGCAGCGACTGATGGGTTTAAATCATAGCCTGGACACCGGAGATGCCGATAAGACCTGAGGAATCATATGTGCTGAACCTCAGGGCCGCTCTAAACTGTATTTTAAAAAAAATCAATTTGCCTTTTCATCAGTGCTGTAAAATGAATGTAATGCTATTTGTATTCAGTATTTCCATTTTTAACTAGACTCTAACTTCAATACACGTCCAAGTCAAAGATCTCGTGTTTTACTTTCTATTGTATTTAGAAGTGGATTAAAACGGGTCATATACACAGTAAGTCAGGGTAGATCATGTGTTCTGCTTTAAACTTATTATTGCCGTTTGTTGGCGTCAACTTAGTACGAACATAAAGTTCGAGATCATTTCAACAGCAAGCCGAACATTTTAAGAAGGAATAAATGATGCAGAAGCTCCTGACTCAAACTTTCCACATCATTCGTGGCGTCATAAATTTACACATTTGAGGAGTGGTCAGCGAGCTACGGTGCTGGGCTACTGCTCGGGAAGTGGGGAGTTGGAACCTTGGTATCGCCAAGCAGCCTCTCTTGGGTCTTTGAAAAAGGCCCTTATTGTATATGTAACAAAAAAAAAGATTAGACTGTGACATCCTTGCATGTGTCAGCTATGAGACTGTGTGTGTGTGTCTGTGTGAGTTCAAATTGACCACACCCAAAGACATCCAAAGTGTGCCTCCAACTTTTTGCCATGAGTTTAGGATAGAACCACATACGGTGGCGCAAAGTCAGGTGTCCCAATACTTTTGTCCATATTCCATATGTAATGCTTTAGAAGAGCTACAGCTTCCTGTAGGCACGGAGGAGTGGGGTGTTACAGCTCCACAGAGTATTGTGATGGGTAATGTCTTAATTTAGAAAAGATCTTGAAAAAGGAAAATGGAAACACACGACTATACATTTCAACATATGACCTTTAAAAGCTCACCCAGAGGGATAAGTCGCTCAGGATGTTAGATATAACCTTTATAACGAGCTTAGGTGGGCGTTAGACAAATCGTAGGGAAAGAAAGGGTTTGCTCTGGTATGTAGCTACAGAAATGACATAATGACACTGAATTGTACAAAACGCAGCGTATGAGACTACCGTGCTTTACGGTACGCTTGTATATAGCTACAATAAGAAATGAGAATGATCGTCAATTAAAATGAGATTATTCATTTGAAATAGGTCAATTCTATTTTAAAAAATAAATCTTGGCGACTCAGGGTCCAGTTCAACATGGATGCAATACAAATACACTGCATGGGCATACTGTATGTGAACACCTGAATATAAGATTTATTTGTGTTGTTTGAACAACTAATTCCACATTTAATAGTCATTTGCTACATCATATCCTCCACTCTTCTAGGAAGATATTCTGCTATGTTTTGGATTGCACTTGCAGAGGATTTGTGCTCGGTCAGCCACAAGGGTTTACTAATAATAATAATAATAGCCTTTATTTGTCTCACACACATTAGAGCCCAAAAAAATTTTGGTGGTACGCTTTTAGGGAAGGACCACATATGACCCACTCGAGACGGGAAAACCGGACCCTTTGTAAAAAAAAGAGCCGCTACTTTTTTCCTAGGTTTTGAAATGCGGCTAAAAACGGTGCGGCTTGTTGCAGATTTTTTCCAGACCAGGGGCTCTAACCGCTCTAACCGGAAACTAAGACAAAATAAATGCAAAGAAGAGAATGCGCTAGTTCCTCTTTAGCAGATATAAGTGGGTAGAAGCGGATAGAAGGAGACAAACTCTATCTTTACAAAAAACACCCAGGAGAAATGAAGGTAAATAGCGCTTATGGCGTTTCTCTTGGTTCTGTCCCGTTTTAATCGCCACCACCCACCCCCCACAGCACGGGTGAGAACATGCACGCACACAACACACACACACGCGCGCGCACACTAGTGTCGCACGACACACACCCACACACACGCGGACACGGACGCTCGATATATGTTTATGCCTACACCTTTGTCTGTTCCCGATTCCATTCCCGGCTCCTGCTCTCCGACTCCCGGACGGCGCGCAGGGAAGGTCCGGTCTGGCGCGCTCGAACCCTGAGTTCTTTATTCCCTGTTTTGTATGAATTCCGGAGGTTTCTGTGCAGCGTCCAAGCGTGCTCAAACACCGTTTTAAAATACAGGTTAGGAAAGGTTCAGGCGGCTCAAAAGCGGATGCGGAGCGGCTTGTATGCAGGTGCGGCTTATTTATGAACCTTTTTTTTTTGGGTTTTTTTTTAAATAGCAGCTTATATCCGTGCCCCCATATATATATATATATATATATATATATATATATATATATACTATATATATATATATATATATATAAAAATAAAAAAATAAACATTATTTTCCCTTAAACTTTTTGTGAATAATATTAAAAATTACAAATATAATTCCAATCAAATGTAGCCCTTTCCAAATCTAAGGCCCAAACAACTCTGCTGTAATCTTCACACTGCTTTGCTTCTCATCAATATATATCACTACATAATCATTCTAGAGGAGTCCCCTGTGTCTCACATATACGCTTCGCTCATAACAAGTGCTCGCACAATCCTACATTTACGTATACTACAACAGTTCAGTACATGAACATCTGCTTGTGGAACTGATTCTCTAACAGTGTGAGGCAATTCGCAAGCCGCAACATCAGTCTGCGAATAAAGAACAGAAAAGAGAGTCCATGCTGTATCATTAACCTCGACCCTCAACCTTCTATCTTCATGATACGTCAAGGATTTTTTATATGTATATCATGCTGCATGAATATATATATATATATATATATATATATATATATATATATATATATATATATATATGACGATACATCCACACACACAACACACACACTCCATGTACAAAAGCATTATCTTTTTTTTTGCAAATCTTTGACACAATAGTCAAAGATGCTTAATTCAGGAAACAGGAAAAATGTATTTTTTCCTAGAAAATGATCAGAAATTCTATAATGTAAGCACACTAATAAGTAATCTTTAAAAATGGGCTATTTAAAACATTATCAATCATTAATATGAGGAAACTTTACATACGGAGGCATTTACTCCATATTTACACAGTGTAAGAATTTCCAATCTCAGCACAAATTACATTACCAGGAGGATTGCTTCCATTGGAATATCTTCAGGACAGAGGACTTTGCTCATTCTATTTGTTTGTTCCTTTGTTATATAGTATAACTGCTTAAACACTATATTTTCATATGTGCTCGAAAGTGTTGAGATCAGAGCTTTGCAGCAGGAGATCTTCGAACGCCAACTCAGACAAAGAATATCTGTATGCAGTTTGGTGTGTGCACCTTTATACAGGTTCAACTGTATGTTAAATGTCATGCTCCTAGATCCAAAGGCATCCTATACAATTGTGTTCTTGGGAAAGAACCAAATATAGCTAAGGAAACCAGGCATTCTAATACTTTTGTCCATAGAGTGTATTTTATACAATTTCAGCGAACTTTTCACAATGTGAATACAAATGGTTAAAAGTACAGTGTCATAAATACCGATGATAGATCGTTGATAGATTGCTGTGGTATAAGAGCAATAAAACACTTGAATAAAAAAGCAGCTTTGGTAGATAACAGGATGTAATACACGACCCCAGCGTTGATTATTTTCTAATAAAAGCAAATGGCATTGTGATTTGTTCATTTCACCCCACTGTCTCCTGCAATATCTTAACCGATTGCGTTTTTACTGTACACTGCAATCTTCTCTAAATTGTGCAATATCCAGAAATACCCAACTAGAAAAGAATCACATGACATCGTCAAGTATAAATCATCCTCCCTCCTAAATCCTTTCTCACCACACTCATCAAACTAATAATAGCATGTTTGCAAGCTGCTGTGACACCCCCCCCCCCCCCCCCCCAAAAAAAAAAAATATTAACAATATAAAACATATGGACTTGACGATTGTGTTAAAGTGCAAAATGTTCCTCCGCATATGCTATTAACCTTCTTTTGACCTTGCCCGGTGAAAACAAAAACAAGTTTACTGACTACGTAATCACAAAGACATATGGGAATGCTCACCTTTGCCTTACAGCATGCTTACATTATTGCGGTCTATGTGTGGAGAAAAAAATCCTCCCCCACCAAAAAGTAAATAAATATTTAAATATCTAAAAGTTAAGCTGCTTAACTTGGGCTATGAGTAGGCATCACAGACAGGGTGAAGAAATTATCCAGACAGTGAGAATTGTGTCACACTAAAGCCTGGAATGTGTAAATGAGTTGTAATAAGGATCATTTTATAACGTAATGTTCATATTTTAATCAAACAGCCGGATCCTTAGTAATAATAATAATAATTCACCCAGAAATACACCCTAAGAGAACACCAGTGGACTATAAGAACGTCTGGCTTACTATAGCAAAGCCTTTTGTTTTTGCAGGTAGAACAACTGAATAAAAGATGATAAATAAAGGAAGAAAATAAAAAAGAATATTATGATAAACAAAAATGTGCTTGAGCAGTGGTGGACAGAAATAAATGCAGTTTATTACTGCCTTAAGTAGCTTTTTCACGTATGTGTAATTTAGTGAAATGTTTACATTTGAAGAGACTTCAAAGTCAAATATCTTACTTTTACTTGGCTCAAAAACATTTTCCGAAATAACTTCTGGCTAAAAACATAACTGTTCAAGCACACGGTAATCCACCAATCAGGGTAGAGTATACTCATCATTGATTACCGCTCCGGAGTGTCTACTTAGCAGCTCCTTACATTCTGTCTACTTACAAACGATGGAAGAAACTCCTGACTCTGACTCAAGCAACTTCCCGTGGCCGTATTCATCTTGAAGTATTTGAAAAAGGTTTTGGGGTCAAGATCATTTTTAACAAATATCAATAGTTTTTCTTTTTTTATAACTAGAAAAATTAATATACATAAGGAATTGTAATTAAAATGTCACTGGTCTCACATACGACCATATGCAGTACAACTGATGTACTTTATATTGAGTGTGACAAATAAAATGAAATTGGAAAAAATAAACAAATTGAATTGACTTGTGTGTGTGTGTGTATATATATATATATATATATATATAATATATATATATTATATATCTATATATATATATATATATATATATAGATCGAGAGAGATAGAGAGAGAGAGAGAGAGAGAGAGAGAGAGAGAGAGAGAGAGCGAGAGAGAGAGAGAGGTAGTAACTAGTTACATGTAATGGCGTCATGTAATTTAGTTACAAAATAAAGGTAACAGTAATACGTTACATTTACACAGCGAAAAAACATACATAAATATATATACATACATATATATATATATATATATATATATATATATAATATATATATATCTATATATATATTATATATATAGATATATACATACATACCACACACACACAACACACACACTATATATCGATATATATATATATATATATATATATATATATATAGATAGAGAGAGAGAGAGAGAGAGAGAGAGAGAGAGAGAGAGAGAGAGACTTTTATTTAATACTTTAAGGCACAAGCAAGCGGAAAACACCTCGCATTAGACAAACAGTTCCACAAGTTCAAGTTCCTCTGATCCAACACGCTGCTTCTCCCAGCAATCAGGACTATTACGAGAAAATTGCTCGTAAATCAACATCGGCAACAAAAGAAATCATACAACTTTTTTTTTCTAAGACGGCTTAAGAATAAGGGAATAAGTAGCAGAGCATTAAGAAATGCTGTTCAAACTGTTTTCAAATGCTGAATCCGACTGAATTGGGCTAAGCCCTGTACTAAAATATCTTTGCGCAGTAACAGCTTTCTTTATCTTTTTTTTTCTTTCCTTCTGCTATTTCTTCCAGCTTCGCCGTAGGTTTTAGAGGACCTGGTCTCGGCAGTGACATGAGACGAGTAAGGAGCTTGTTAAAAGTGAGGGTGAAATGGGGGCGTATTGTAGGGACAGGATGCATCCCTGTGCAATCGATTCTGTCATATATCAGAGCCTCTTAATTACAGGCTGCTCGGGGCCGCTCCGGGGGATTGCTACAAATCTGCAGAATCTGCACCGGATCGCTCTTTAAAAGATTTAGAGGCGGCGAGAGAGAGAGAGAGAGAGAGAGAGAGAGAGAGAGAGAGAGAGAGAGAGAGAGAGAGAGAGAGAGAGAGAAAGGGAGAGACAGCGAGGAAAAAGAGAGGAAAAACAAGCTTTCTGCTGCAGGTCTCAAGAGAACTATTACAGAGAGTAATACACTAGTCTATACTGTCACAGCTCCTTTTTGACTAAAACGCACACAACACACACATACAAGTGTGTTTAGGTCTCCATCGCCAGGTTCAGGCCAGACATTGCTCTTTTCTTTGATTGGAGCATTTCTCAAATCCTTGAACATTCGCCAATATGGGAGCAGATCTGGCTCGTTTCCCTGAGGGCTATATCTATGCTAATAGTGAAATTTCCTGGCCAAGATGAGAGGGCATAAAGAATTGGGATATACTCTTCCAGATATGAGCCGGGGACAAGGATACACTGTCCAGGGTGTAAAAAAAAGAACATAATTAAATGTAAATTCTTCAAAAGACAATTCAGACATTTCCCACAGAGGTTATTGGCTCCTACGAGTGTTTACAATTCTTGGCTCGGAGCGATACGAAGTTGGCAGCGGATGAGAAGAAATAAATCACGACGTGATGTTCATTTTCATCTATCGCTGGACCTTAAACAAACACTGAGGGTTTTTTTTTTTTTTTTTTTTTTTTTATGAGTACAAATGGCTCATGTACTGCTGTTGAAAGGCCTTAATTAGTGTATCAGATGTGTTGGATTAGAGCCGGAACAAAACAGTGAAGTTGTAGATTACCAGCTGACCTTCTCTGCGCTGGCAATAAAGCAACCATACTTGAGGAGTTATTCCAATATATAGCACCAGATGGCACTACAAGTCTATTTGACAATCTGTGCCTTAAAATCTGCTAAAAGAGTCGAATATGTGTGCAACAATACAGGTTCCTGTTCAGCTCAATGATAAAGCACTAAGGGGGGGAAAAATAGAGGGAAGTCCACTTTTGGGTTACACGGATGCCGCATGGCCAAATCGCCCCTGACAGGGTAATTTAGTCAAGGACTTGGCCTTGTGTGTTCCCTCGGCACAAAGCCTTTAGGTATTTTTTTCTGGAGATCAACCAAACAGAAAATTACTAGTCACCTCTGGGCTGACACAGATAGCATCGTGCAATGAGCAATATAGCTTTTGTTTTATTTTCTCTTGCTTGTTTCTATCAGATGTAAGCCGAGAGTGTACGAATGAAAAAAATAGGAAAAAAATATTACAAACAGTGGCAAAACAATCCCGGTGTAATTACTGCATAGGTGGTTATTAATACTTTGATGCATCTCCCCTCACCTCACCTAAAAACAAGAATAATTCCAGGTTAAAATTGGACTGGAAACGGCAACACAGGCTTATAAGCTCCTTGTTAAAATCAGTTCCATCCTCAGTAAAGGGGGGGGGGGGGTGGGGGGTGGGTTGGGGAGGGGGGGGGGGGGGTGGGGGAAGGGGGAGGGGGGGGGGGGGGGGGTGAAGGGGGTGGGGGGGGGGGGGGTGGATGTGGGGGGGGGGAGTTGGGGGGGAGGGGGGGGTGGAGGGGTGGGGTGGGGGGGGGGGGTGGCGGTTAGGGGGGGAGGGATTTGCATGCTTTCTTTTCTTTTTTTCGTTTGTTTTAAGAAACATCAAATTACACATTTGTAGATGAGTAAATGTTCGTGAAGTCGGTTTTAGTCTTTTTTGAGTTTTTGTTTTGTTTTTTGCAAGAATTAAAAAAAAACTTAAAAAAAAAATTTTTATGTAAAAAAAAAAAGGGCAATTCTTTTTAATTGGGTGAAATGGCAGTCATTTGTATACATGAATTAACCCAGTAATAAACAGTTTATTACTAAATAATTGCCGCATCGTTTATTAGTAATTCTTTCTCTTGTTTTTTTTCTTTTCACGAATGAGAAATGAAAGGAAAGATTAACGCGAGCTCTGTAAAAAAGGCGGAGCTTGGTGGTAGTGATGAGCAGTGAGAAACGCGGACTGATGCATGTTTAAGGCCTTTGTGGCGAGATGAAAGTGTGCTTTGTGGTTCCTCTGTTCTAGGACATGCAGGTGTCGGGGGTGGAGGACGACAGCAGGGCCCTGAACATCACCATCCACAAACCCACCTCCAACCCTCACGCCAAACCCCTACCCATCCTGCAGGCCTCTTTCATCTTCGCCGACCACATCCGCTGCATCATCGCCAAGCAGCGGCTGGCCAAAGGACGCATCCAGGCACGCAGGATGAAGATGCAAAGGATAGCGGGTCAGAACCGTCACATTCCAGACTTTATTAAAGCCGTTACGAACGATGTACAAACACGCTCTGTTCCTACACAACTCTTATATTGTTTATTTATTATACAACATAAACAATCCAACAATCACTGCTTGTATTGGAATAGAATTTACTCATTTATAAAAAGGTATATATTATTGTATTTATTATGATCATTCATAAAAGTACCTTTACTTATTATACTAATATATACTTCATAATCATATATTCATATATATAATTATATACATATATATAAAGGGGCACGGTGGTTTAGTGGTTAGCACGTTCGCCTCACACCGCCAGGGTCCGGTTCGATTCCCGTCTCGGCCATGTTGTGTGGAGTTTGGTTTGCATGTTCTCCTCCGTGGTCTCAGGGGGTTTTTTCTCCTGGGTCCATCCGGTTTCCTTCCTCCCCCGGGAACAAAAACATGCACGGTAGGTTGATTGGCACCTTGGAAAAATTGTCCCTAGTGTATGAAGTGTGAGTGTGTGTGTGATAGGGTGCATTCTATCCAGGGTGTATCCTGCATTAATACCCATAGACGCCTGAGATAGACACAGACTCCCCGTGACCCGAGGGAAGATCGGATAAAGCGCTAGAAGATGAATGAATGAAGTTAAACAGAGAACAATATCCTACATTAATGAAGGCCACTCAGTTTCAAGACATGTTTTTAGTCTCTACTGAGGATTATATGGGGAAATAAAAGCGAGAGCTGCCTCTGCTGCAGAGGATATTTTTGGAAATATTCGTAAACCTCAGAAACAATAATTTCCATAAAAGTCTCTCGGCCCTTTTCCAACATCCCCTGTGGAATCGCCTTCACGGACGAGTTTCCCGGGAAAGGAAACACCACTTTGGAAGAAAAAACAAACTCAGTGGAAAAGTGTGCTTGGGTCTGATGTGAGATTTTTGGCTTTAAGCACATCAACATGCATTTCCTGACAGTGTGTTTCTGCCTGTGAAGCATGGCGGCGGAGGCGCGATGGCTTCATACACACTTCCAAGTTCCTTACGAAGTGTTTGTTCAAGACGAGTCGGAGCACTCACTGCCTCTGGGAACTACAGATTATAATACTATTCCGGGGAATTGCGGCTGGGAGAATGCCAACGCTGTCTATAAAATATCAATCCTATTCTGGGATATTTAACACTTGTTTGTTTAGTACATTATTCCATACGCGCTCTTTTATAGTTCTAATGTCTTCAGTATTAATGTTGAAAAATACAGCGTGGGAGTACTTTATACCAAAATTAACTAAACATATCTATTAATTATAGAAATGAACACAATCTGTGTGAAACAGAAAAAAAACACAATTTACAATTTTTATCGAATATTGTAGAGAAAATGTAAATAATTGAAAATAAATTTTTCTGTTTAAATTGAACAAATGGCTGTTAAAATGTTCCATAGGTTTATTATTAAAGTTATTAATTGATGTATAATGGCATTTTATATATATATATATATATATATAATATATATTATATATATATATTATATATATTATATATATTATAGATATACATATTGTTTGTGGTGTGTGTGTGTGTATATCGGTATAATCTATCTATATATATATATAATTATATATATATATATATATATATATATATATATAATATCTATTATCTATTTCTATTCTTTTATATATATATAACTGTGTGTGTGTGTGTGTGTATATAATAAATATATATATATATCTTATCTCTATATATATATATATATATATATAGATATATAGATATATAGATAGATCATAGATAGATAGATAGATAGATATACACACACACACACACACATAGTAACTGCCATGAGTAAACTCTAATAAATTAATAATAATTAATTAGTAAATTAATACTTTTCTTCTTTTATAGTCAAAATTTCACTCAAAATCTCTCCTTTTAATAAAAAAGAATTCAATTATTTTATATTTATTTCACATTTCACTCTGTTAATTATTCTATTGATGTTCATTTTCCATTAATTAATTGATTGACTGATTGATTTTGATTATCATGATATTTATGACTTGTTTGCGCAGCTCTCCTTGACCTTCCCGTACAGCCTTCATCTGAAGTGCTGGGCTTCGGACAATCCTCGTCCTCGTCCTCGTCCTCGTCACAGCTGCCCTTCCGATTCTACGACCAGGCGCGGAGAGGTCCTGCTTTCGCCTCGGTAGATAAAGTCCCAGGTAAACAAATTGTCTTTATGACACTGCCGTACATACATACACACACACACACACACACACACACACACACACACACACACACACACACACACTTTGGAACTTGAGTAGATCAGACACACAGAATTGTACTTGACGTCTTGCGATGCGTTAGTAATAAATATCCCCTTCAGGAGACCCAGTCCAGTTCCAGCATTATAATGCCTGTGTGCACAAAGCCATGGAGATCTGGACTGTGAGTGGCCTGTTATAAACCCTTTATTAAACACTGAGAGATCTACATTGTAAAACCTCATAGGGAGTGAATTCGGAATGAGATGTACACAAAAGCACATAAGAATCATACGCACCATGCATTCGAAGTGTAGATATGAGCGTTTATAAAGGTAGAAGTGTAGATACGAGAGTTTTTATAAAGGTAGAAGTGTATATACGAGGGTTAAAAGGTATAAAGGTAGAAGTGAATTGTAGATACGAGGGTTTATAAAGGTAGAAGTGTAGATACGAGGGTTTATAAAGGTAGAAGTGTAGATACGAGGGTTTATAAAGGAAGAAGTGTAGATACGAGGGTTTATAATGTAGATACGAGGGTTTATAAAGGTAGAAGTAGTAGTTTATAAGGTAGACGTGTAGATACGGGTTTATAAAGGTAGAAGTGTAGATACGAGGGTTTATAAAGGTAGAAGTGTAGATATATGTAAGGGTTTATAAAGGTAGAAGTGTAGATACGAGGGTTTATAAAGGATAGAAGTGTAGATACGAGAGGTTTAATAAGAATGTAGATACGAGGGTTTTAAAAGGTAGAAGTGTAATACGAGAGTTTATAATGTAGAGGGTTTATAACGGTTAGATAAGCGATGGGTTTAAGTGTATCGAAGTTGATAAAGTAGAACAAAGTGTAGAACGAGAGTTTATACATGTAATACGAGGGTTTATAAAGGTAGAAGTGTAGATACGAGAGTTTATAAAGGTAGAAGTGTAGATACGAGAGTTTATAATGTAGATACGAGGGTTTATAAAGGTAGAAGTGTAGATAAGTCAAGTATGTCAAAAAAGTAAAGTTATGTCAAAACGACATAAAAGTAACGTAAAAAAGGGGGAAAAAAAACACCATTAAGGATAAAAAATTTAGGCGCCGGTCTCTAATTTACTGAAACGTCTCTCTACAGAACTCCCGACTGTATCTTTATTTGCAGAGGATGAAGAGAAAACACACGTTTGATAAACGAGTGGAGAAATGATCACTTTTAAGTCCTTTTTTTGATTAACGAGCTCCATCACTGGTTACGTCGTGTGCAAGTGCGATTTATCACGTTCAAACCTACAGGGTGCCGGAATGGTATATGTTTATATCTCATCCACCCATAATCACATTCACTGTATCCGGACGGGTTTTTTTTTTTTTTTTTTTTTATATGAAAACGAGCCGAAATGAAATAACGAGGAGGTAAAAGAAGTAGAAAATACAGAGGAAAAAATTATTTCTCCAGTAAAGTATAAATACCCCAAATTTCTACTTAAGTAAGGTAAGGAAGTGTTTATAATGCGTTATGTGACACCTCTGATCATACGCTCTGGTGTCCGTCAGCGTTTTATTTTTAGGTTTTTCTTAGAATGTAATTCAGAGGAACCTTCACTTCTTAAATTCAACACACACACACACACACCACACACACACACACACACACTAATCACATGGCTGAGTATTTTTACATCCTGTTTTTGATTTCTGTGGAATTTCTGAAGCACGTCTCCTCAGGTGTGTGATTTGTCCCGAGGCTTCCTTCGAATCTCATACTTCTCCTTTCGCGTCCCCCTAAAGTCAAAAAACTAAAAATTAAACACACCCTGGATGTTACAGTGCAGTTTATAGCGGAGCGACGTGTCTCTGCATAACGGGGGGGGGGGGGGGGGGGGGTTAGTGCTCTGTATTGGAAAAAGAGACAGAATAATCCTATCTTTGTTTAAACCGAAAGCAGCGCTGACGTCGATGTTTATCGCTTTGACGTTCTTTACTGATAGCGATCGCTCGCTAGCGACTCGGACACCGTTTCACTCTTGGTAAAATAATGCCCGATGCTTTGGTTTTCTTTTTTTTTTTTTTTTTTTTTTGTTTGGGTTCTCCCCCCCCTTTTTCTTTGACACCCCCGTTGACGTACGCGATGGCTTTAGGGAAGTCCTCAGGTTATTTTTCTAAAACTCTGAATCATTTGAGGACTGATGTCACTCTCACCAT
>JACRUU010000009.1:5572094-5592094 GCA_030449085.1 Kryptopterus vitreolus | reverse complement strand
TTTAATTATTTAATTTATTTTATATTCTAATATATTTATTAAATCATAAGCGTGGCTGGAATTTATGTTATGTATTTTATTATTTATTTATAACATTTTTATTTATTTAATATTATTATAACCTCTCAGGATATCGTGTAAATCATGAGCATGGCTGGAATTTTTTTATTATTGTTTATTTGGATTTTAGTTTATTATTTATTTATTTATTATTTATTTATTATTGTAATTATTATAACCTCTCGGGTTATTGCGTAAATCATGAAGCGTGGCTGGAATTCTTTTTTTTTTATTATTATTATTCATTTTTATTTTGTTTTATTATTTTATGATTTATTTATTATTTGTTATTATTATTATTATTATTATTAATATTAATTTATTTTTTTTTAATTTTATGATTTATTTATTATTTTATTTTTATTTGTATTTTTTATTATTATAACCTCTCAGGTTATTGTGTAAATCATGAACGTGGCTGGAATTCTTTTTTTTTTATTATTATTATTCATTTTTATTTTGTTTATTTATTTTATGATTTATTTATTATCATTTTATTTATTTGTATTTTTTATTATTATAACCTCTCAGGTTATTGCGTAAATCATGAGCGTGGCTGGACATTTTTATTATTATTATTATTTATTTATTTATTTTATTTTACTTATTTCTTTTTATTTTATTATGTATTTCTTTTTGTTTTTTATTATTTTTATTATTATATCCTCTCAGGTTAATTGTATCATGAGCGTGGCTTAAAGTCCAAGACAGAAGCGAGCATTTATTTTGTTTATTTGTTGTTGTTTATTTTATTTTAACCCTGCACTTGCACCATGCATGGGCTTTTATTTTCGGATCTGAATGAATATTTCAGAGGGAAATAAAGTCACCTGCCTCCTGTCATGTCGTAATGTTTAATATCACCCCGAGATTAATTTCAATCTGGATAAATTATGAGGCAGAATGACCTCCTGCCTCGAGGCGGTGACTCATTTACCTCCTGAATGTGCCTCGGAACAAATTTCCAGGGGCGAGTCGAGGCTGAGGAGGAGGAGTCTGTGTGTTTAATCCTAAAGGCTGCGTTACCGACACGGGTGCGTTTTTTTTTTTTCCCGGGTCACATGTTTCTAATCCAGGCTGCTTTTAACTGTTTCAGCGTTGGCCCCGAGCCTGACCCCCACCGCCCAGCCCACCATCTCACTGCTGTCGGACCCGGACTCGCTCAGCGCCGACTCGCTCAAGCTGCTGCCCCCGGCCGACACCCCCTGCCTGCGCCAGCTCGCCGACGCCACGCCCCACCCGGAGGACGCCGAGGACGTCGCGTCCCACCCGGAACACCTCGGGTCGCGTCCCGGGTCAGGATCTCCACACACAGACGATGGCTCCGATTCCCAACCAGCAACAACGCCGGGAGAGACCAGGAACGTGGAGCAGGAGGCGGAGCAGGAGGCGGAGCAGGAGACGGAGCAGGAGACGGAGCAGGAGACGGAGCAGGAGACGGAGCAGGAGACGGAGCAGGAGACGGAGATAGACTGAGATGTGTTTTGTTTGTTTTGTTTGTTTTGCTTTTGTCGAGGAATCCAGACGAAACCCGAGCAGTTTGCGTTCGCTCGTCACAGCGGCGCCTTTGATCTCGTCTCGCCGCACCTCCTCCTGCTGTAAGAACATTCTCTATTTTTTTATTTCATTATTTATTTTTGCTCCCACAACAGAAGGGTTATTGATCACATCCCTCAAAGCACATCTTTGTTTCCAGTCCGAGCGACTTTGTGATTTGGTGCTGTGTGCTGTTATGATTGAGAGGGATGTGTGTGTGTGTGTGTGTGTGTGTGTGTGTGTGTGTGAGAGAGAGAGAAAGAAGGGAGGATAAGGACACAAAAGAGAACGGGTTTTGTTTTTATAAAGACGTGAGTGAGGGAATTCCCGGTCTGTGCTGGAGGTCCGTGCCGGCGGTGATTTCTTCTTTTTTTTTTTTTTTTTTTTTTTTTTTTTTTTTTTTTTTTTTTTTTAAATTACCTTTTTTTTTTTTCTAACACATTCTCAAAAAATCCCTCCCCCAAAAATCCCACCCCATAATCCTACACTCATCACACCCTCGAGTCCCGAGACCGCTTTAAAATTGTCACGTGTTCCCAGCGAGTCTTGGAAATAAGTCACAAATAGGACACGCCCACCAAGGTTCGTTTTTCCCTTAATGAGCGTCGGACGTTCGATGGAACAAAATCCAAAACGTACCGATTTTATAAACACAAACAAATCGTTATTGTTATTTTTTTCATGATTTATTATTCATACCACAGATTTATCACCAAAACCACCAAAAAACCAGTTCACCAAAAAGTTTTAAACCTTAACCCGTCCCCCATACTCCGTCCCCTACTCCGTCCCCCCTCCCCCGTCCCCTGTCCCCCCCCTCCCCCGTCCCCTGTCCCCCGTCTGAGAGTTTCTTAGTATTTTAGGAAATAATTACCAATAACTCGGACTTTGTGCCAAACATTTGTATGCCCACACACTCACACACACACTCACACACTCTTACATGAGCTGTGTAAGGGGTTTGTTATTATTATTATTATTATTATTATTATTATTATGATTAATTTGATCATTTTTAGCGTTTCACTTGCACACGACCTGAAAAAACCCTTAAAATGATGATAATACGTATAAAAAATAGTAAATTCATTTTTTAACACAAAAATATTTAAAAGCATTCATCATTAAAATTGATAAGAAAAGCAATCAATTCATAACTTTTATATATAATATAAATAAGATATATATATATATATATATATATATATATAGAAGATTTATATAGAAGATTTCTCAGTAATCGTTTGATTGGTGAATATTAATGAAGTAATCGACTCGGCAGACGTGATTGGCTGATCCACACACACACATAAATTCACTTCTTCTGTCCGCTTCATTTCTGTTTATTGTTTTCCGGTGTGTGTTTTTTTTTTTGTTTTTTTTTTGTGTTATGGATTATAATAAACAAAGCTTGTGTTTTATAAAATGTTCACTGCTCCAGATTCAACCTTTACATTCTTGTCAATCATCACACTGATTCTAGCCAATCAGAGGCCTGTATGAGGGACAGGGCTTTCCCGTATTTTATTTAAATATTAAAAAATTCCCGCTTTTTTTTTTTTTTTTTTTTTTTATTTAAATATATAAATAAATTCCTCACTTCTTTACGGATTTTCTTTTTTTTTTTTTTTTTCAATTTAATATATAAATAAATTCCTCACTTCTTTTTACGGATTTTTCTTTTTTTTTTTTTTTTTTTTTTTATTTAAATATATAAATAAATTCCTCACTTCTTTACGGATTTTTCTTTTTTTTTTTTTATTTAAATATATAAATAAATTCCTCACTTCTTTACGGATTTTTTCTTTTTTTTTTTTTATTTAAATATATAAATAAATTCCTCACTTCTTTACGGATTTTTCTCTTTTTTTTTCAATTTAAATATATAAATAAATTCCCCCCACATTCCTCACCTCTTTACGGATTTTTTCTGTTTTTTTTTTTTTTATTTAAATATATAAATAAATTCCTCACTTCTTTACGGATTTTTCTTTTTTTTTTTTTATTTAAATATATAAATAAATTCCTCACTTCTTTACGGATTTTTCTTTTTTTTTTTTTTTTTTTATTTAAATATATAAATAAATTCCTCACTTCTTTACGGATTTTTCTCTTTTTTTTTCAATTTAAATATATAAATAAATTCCTCACTTCTTAAGAAATCCTCACTTCTTTACGGATTTTTTTTTAGATATCTGATTTTGTACAGTCGTGATGAACGTTTGAGACTTTTTGCGGTGTACAGAATGTTTTTCAGCGTAACACCATTACAGCAGGATGAGGATGATGATGATGATGATGATGATGATGATGATGATGAGCGTGTAAAATCGCTTGTGTCGAGCGCTTTCATCTTAGATCTACGATATCGGTAATTACATTTTTTTTTATTGCAATTTCTTTTATTATTTGTTACTGCACTGAGTTCTCAAAGAAAGTTCTTGTGTTAAATATTTTGTAAAAAAAAAAAAAACGAGCGTTAACCTTTAAAAGCAATACGATAAATTGTGTGCAGTATTTTCACTGGAATGTAAACGTCCTGTCCAGGAACAAACAAAAAAAACACGGATCGCATTTGTACCTTGTGTTAAAATTTTTGCGACGGGCTTTTAATCTCTTACGGACGAATATAATAAAAAGACGCACAATAAATTATTCTACATACGTACGGCTTTGTGTTTTTCTTACTGCAATCTGTAGTTATCACATCTCTGACACACCTCATTCTTTATACAGGCCCTAAAGACACACCTCATTCCCTATACAGGCCCTAAAGACACACCTCATTCCCTATACAGGCCCTAAAGACACACCTCTTTAAAGACACACCCTTATACAGGCCCTAAAGACACACCTCATTCCCTATACAGGCCCTAAAGACACACCTCATTCCCTATACAGGCCCTAAAGACACACCTCTTTCCCTATACAGGCCCTAAAGACACACCTCTTTCCCTTATACAGGCCCTAAAGACACACCTCCTCATTCCCTATCCCACAGCCCTAAAGACACACCTCATTCCCTTATACAGGCCCTAAAGACACACCTCATTCCCTATACAGCCCTAAAGACACACCCTCACACCCTAAAGACACACCTCTTTCCCTATACAGGCCCTAAAGACACACCTCTTTCCCTATACAGGCCCTAAAGACACACCTCTTTCCCTATACAGGCCCTAAAGACACCCTTATACAGGCCCTAAAGACACACCTCATTCCCTATACAGGCCCTAAAGACACACCTCATTCCCTACACAGCCCTAAAGACACACCTCATTCCCTATACAGGCCCTAAAGACACACCTCATTCCCTATACAGGCCCTAAAGACACACCTCATTCCCTATACAGGCCCTAAAGACACACCTCTTTCCCTATACAGGCCCTAAAGACACAATACACCTCATTCTTTTCCCTATACAGGCCCTAAAGACACACCTCATTCCCTTATACAGGCCCTAAAGACACACCTCTTTCCCTATACAGGCCCTAAAGACACACCTCATTCCTTATACAGGCCCTAAAGACACACCTCTTTCCCTATACAGCCCTTACAGACACACCTCATTCCTTATACAGCCCTAAAGACACACCTCATTCCCTTATACAGGCCCTAAAGACACACCTCATTCCCTTATACAGGCCCTAAAGACACACCTCATTCACCTCATTCCCTATACAGGCCCTAAAGACACACCTCATTCCCTATACAGGCCCTAAAGACACACCTCTTTCCCTATATGCAGGCCCTAAAGACACACCTCATTCCTTATACAGGCCCTAAAGACACACCTCATTCCCTATACAGGCCCTAAAGACACACCTCATTCCTTATACAGGCCCTAAAGACACACCTCTTTCCCTATACAGGCCCTAAAGACATTCCCTATACAGGCCCTAAAGACACACCTCTTTCCTTATACATTCCCTACACAGCCCTAAAGACACACCTCATTTCCTACTTATGCAGGCCCTAAAGACACACCTCATTTCCCTTATACAGGCCCTAAAGACACACTCTCCCTATACAGGCCCTAAAGACACACCTCATTTCTTATACAGGCCCTAAAGACACACCTCATTCCTTATACAGGCCCTAAAGACACACCTCTTTCCTTATACAGGCCCTAAAGACACACCTCATTCCCTATACAGGCCCTAAAGACACCTCATTCCCTATACAGGCCCTAAAGACACACCTCTTTCCCTATACAGGCCCTAAAGACACACCCCATTCCCTATACAGGCCCTAAAGACACACCTCTTTCCTTATGCAGGACAAACCTCTTTCCCTAAAGCCTAAACACACACCTCTTTCCCTTACAGGCCCTAAAGACACACCTCATTCCCTATACAGGCCCTAAAGACACACCTCTTTCCCTTATACAGTTCCCTATACAGCCCTAAAGACACACCTCTTTCCCTTATGCAGGCCCTAAAGACACACCTCTTTCCTTATACAGGCCGTACACACCTCATTCCCTATACACACACCTCATTCCCTATACAGGCCCTAAAGACACACCTCATTCCTTATACAGGCCCTAAAGACACACCTCTTTCCCTATGCAGGCCCTAAAGACACACCTCATTCCCTATACAGGCCCTAAAGACACACCTCATTCCCTATACAGGCCCTAAAGACACACCTCATTCCCTATACAGGCCCTAAAGACACACCTCATTCCCTTATACAGGCCCTAAAGACACACCTCATTCCCTACACAGCCCTAAAGACACACCTCATTCCCTACACAGCCCTAAAGACACACCTCATTCCCTACACAGCCCTAAAGACACACCTCATTCCCTACACAGCCCTAAAGACACACCTCATTCCCTACACAGCCCTAAAGACACACCTCATTCCCTACACAGCCCTAAAGACACACCTCATTCCCTTATACAGGCCCTAAAGACACACCTCATTCCCTATACAGCCCTAAAGACACACCTCATTCCCTATACAGGCCCTAAAGACACACCTCATTCCCTATACAGGCCCTAAAGACACACCTCTTTCCCTATGCAGGCCCTAAAGACACACCTCATTCCCTATACAGCCCTAAAGACACACCTCATTCCTTATACAGGCCCTAAAGACACACCTCTTTCCCTATATAGACACACCACCTCTTTCCCTGCAGGCCCTAAAGACACACCTCATTCCCTATATAAAGACACACCTCATGCCCTAAAGACACACCTCTTTAAAGCCCTAAGCCCTAAAGACACACCTCATTCCCTACACAGCCCTAAAGACACCCTATTCCCACAGCCCTAAAGACACACCTCATTCCCTATACAGGCCCTAAAGACACACCCTCCCTATACAGGCCCTAAAGACACACCTCATTCCCTATACAGGCCCTAAAGACACACCTCATTCCCTTATACAGGCCCTAAAGACACACCTCATTCCCTATACAGGCCCTAAAGACACACCTCATTCCCTATACAGGCCCTAAAGACACACCTCATTCCCTATACAGGCCCTCCTTTCCCTTATACAGGCCCTAAACTGAAGACACACCTCTTTCCCTATACAGGCCCTAAAGACACACCTCATTCCCTATACAGGCCCTAAAGACACACCTCATTTCCCTTATACAGGCCCTAAAGACACACCTCATTACAGGCCCTTATACAGGCCCTAAAGACACACCTCTTTCCTTATGCAGGCCCTAAAGACACACCTCTCAGGCCGTTCCCTTATGCAGGCCCTAAAGACACACACCTGCCCTCACACCTCTTCCTATACATAAAGACACACACCTCATTCCCTTATACAGGCCCTAAAGACACACCTCTTTCCCTAAACCACCTATACAGGCCCTAAAGACACACCTCATTCCTTATACAGGTCCTAAAGACACACCTCATTCCCTAAATAATTGAGGGACAAGGGCCTTTCCCAGGGGCCCCAATAGCCAGGGCTTGAACCCATGACCTTCAGTGCAGTACCACAGATCTTTCCGCGTACATTCTGGAACTGGTTTCTCTGAGACCGGTTTAAACGCGTTTGTATATGATGTCATTCTTACAGTTAACGTAAAAAACACTTCTCAGCAGGAAGGAATGATTATTTATTCATTCATGTTTTTGTTTGTTTCTGACTTTACGTGATAAAAGGAGGTGACGTTTAATTCCGCTCTGTAAGGAGGGGGGGGGAAATCCCTTTTTATTTTCAGATTACATCAGCAATTCTTTTTATTAAAAAAAAAAACAAAAACATTGCTATAATAAATATAATACATTTTCCTAAAAGGTAATTGTTTAATAAATAAATATATATATATTTTTAAAATTAATTTAATTTAATACATTTAAAATCAAACACAATTCAGAACAAATAGTTTACTACTTTACTCGTTTTTACCAGTTGGTTCAAATTCTAATTGTATTTGTCCCATACACACACACACACACGCACAACATGCAGTAGTAACATAAATAAACAAAAAATAAATAAATAAGAAACATTCAAAATATGGTAAAAAAAAAAAACAAAAAAAATTCTGTGAGAATAATAAATAAATAGAAAAATAAAAAAAAACAAATATGTATGTATAAATGAAGTAAAAAAAATATAATGGTGAAATATATTTGTTCAAAATTGTTACATGTTTATACCTAATAAATAAATAAATAAATAAATAAAAATGCATCGGTTAAGTGACTGTAAATAGATAAATAGTTAAGTGGATATATAATTGGAGCATTTTTAAAGAATGTTATATATGTGTCATTTTTTTACAGAAAAAGTTTTTAAAAATATGATGCATATTTTTATTACTGCTTTTATTTTTTTTATTGATTTTCTAAAATAATAAATAAATAAATAAATAAATAAATATAAATAAAAGGTTTGTGGTCATATTGCATCATGATTGCATCATGCTCTGCGCTTGTAATAAGTCCCACTCTCCTGGTATGAAATCAGGAGATGCATCAACAGGTTTAGATGTGTGTGTGTGTGTGTGTGTGTGTGTGTGTGTGTGTGTGTGTGTGTAACGTCATGATAGAGACAAGGTGAGGAGGTTCCTAGGCAGAAGCCCAGAGTTCACATTCCCAAGTCCTACACAACGTCCTACACAACGTCCTACACAACGTCCTACACAACGTCCTCCACAACGTCCTACACAACGTCCTCTACACAACGTCCTCCACAACGTCCTCCACAACGTTCTACACAACGTACACAACTCTACACAACGTCCTCCACAACGTTCTACACAACGTCCTCCACAACGTTCTACACAACGTCCTCCACAACGTTCTACACAACGTCCTCCACAACGTTCTACACAACGTCCTCCACAACGTTCTACACAACGTCCTCCACAACGTTCTACACAACGTCCTCCACAACGTTCTACACAACGTCCTCCACAACGTTCTACACAACGTCCTCCACAACGTCCTACACAACGTCCTCCACAACGTCCTACACAACGTCCTCCACAACGTCCTACACAACGTCCTACACAACGTCCTCCACAACGTCCTCCACAACGTCCTCCACAACGTCCTACACAACGTCCTACACAACGTCCTCACACAACGTCCTACACAACGTCCTACACAACGTCCTCCACAATGTCCTACACAACGTCCTTCCACAACGTCCTACACAACGTCTTCCACAACGTCCTACACAACGTCCTCCACAACGTCCTACACAACGTCCTACACAACGTCCTACACAACGTCCTACACAACGTCCTCCACAACGTCCTACACAACGTCCTCCACAACGTCCACAACGTCCTCCACAACGTCCTCCACAACGTTCTACACAACGTCCTCCACAACGTCCTCCACAACGTCCTCCACAACGTCCTACACAATGTCCTACACAACGTACACAACTCTACACAACGTTCCTACACAACGTCCTCCACAACGTTCTACACAACGTCCTCCACAACGTCCTACACAACGTCCTCCACAACGTTCTACACACCGTCCTCCACAACGTCCACAACGTCCTACACAACGTCCTACACAACGTCCTCCACGTGTCCCTGTAGGTGTGTGTGCATACAGTACACACCATAAAGATGTGAAAGTTTATGCAGCTCGTAATCATCATGAAGAAGGTGGAAAAATAAAAAGTGGTGCATGTGTATTATAATACCATCTCATTTGCATAAAGAGCAGAAAACTGAAAACCATCTTCAAAGCTGCACGTCTGCAAAAACAAAAGCCAGAATAAACATGTTTTTGCTGAGGTTTTTGCACGTATTTATTTATTTATTTGTTTATTTTTCGTTTAGATGGCGATTCAGGATTTGGCACCGAGCGTTTGATGACGAGCGCGAGTCGGACGAGGGTCCCGAGAGAACCGCCTGAACCACATGTTTATTTAGAAATTCGAGATCATCTCTCGTGTTGCGTCGCTCCAAGCCTGGGAGTGTGAGTGTGTCCCTGTACATCATCCGAGCAGGTCAAGATCGTAATTATCTCCTTTCTTTGGAATCCGAATCGGCGATTTGACGTTAGAAAGGATTTTTATAAGATCCAAACACTGGAGACTCACGTGACTCACTGCTTGTTCTGTTCCAGGAAAAAGTGAGATTGTGAGGGAGAAAGAAAGAAAAAAAACCTTCAGAGAACTGGGAGAGAAGAAGATAGTCGAAGAAAAGACGATGGAGCAGATTGGACCACTGGGTTCCTGATTGGACCACTGGGTTCCTGACTGGACCACTGGGTTCCTGATTGGACCACTGGGTGATTTCCAGTTTTGACCACTGGGTAATTTTCAGGTTGGACTAAAGGTTTCCTGATTGGACCACTGGGTTCCAGGTTGGACCACTGGGTGGTTTCCAGGTTGGCCTACTGGTTTCCTGATTGGACCATTTTGTTTCATGGTTGGACCATTGGGTGGGTTCCAGGTTGGACCACTGGGTTCCAGGTTGGACTAAAGGTTTCCTGATTGGACCACTGGGTTCCAGATTGGACCACTGGGTTCCTGATTGGACCACTGGGTTCCAGGTTGGACTAAAGGTTTCCTGATTGGACCACTGGGTTCCAGATTGGACCACTGGGTTCCAGGTTGGACTAAAGGTTTCCTGATTGGACCACTGGGTTCCAGGTTGGACTAAAGGTTTCCTGATTGGACCACTGGGTTCCAGGTTGGACTAAAGGTTTCCTGCTTGGACCACTGGGTTCCAGGTTGAACTACTGGGTGGTTTCCAGGTTGGCCTACTGGTTTCCTGAATGTACCACTGTGTTCCAGATTGGACCACTGGGTTCCAGGTTGGACTAAAGGTTTCCTGATTGGACCACTGGGTTTCAGGTTGGACCACTGGGTGGTTTCCAGGTTGGACCACTGGGTGGTTTCCAGGTTGGACTAAAGGTTTCCTGATTGGACCACTGGGTGGTTTCCAGGTTGGACTACTAGTTTCCTGATTGGACCATTTTGTTTCATGGTTGGACCATTGGGTGGTTTCCTCATGGGACCATTGGGTTCCAGGTTGGACCACTGGTTCCCTGAACCTGAAAAAATGATCCTGAAATGAAAAAAAGGAGGTTTTCTCCTTCGTGAAACTTCGGAACGTCCTGAAAAACCTGGCAGCAATAGCGTATAAACCCCAGGGAACGTGATCTCGGTGACATTCCCATAAACCGGAATCTCCTTTAAACGCCACGTGGTGCTGACCGAGCGGAAAACAGCCTGGTGTTTGGTGTTTACGTGATCGGCGGACAATAATAGCGGTTTTGTCCGAGGGGTTTGTTTTTCTGCGACATCAGTGTTTGTTTGTGGAGCGAAACGTACATGAAAGCGCAAACGTTTGGAAAGCAGATTCTGTCAAACCTGCAAAATATTTACGTAAAGACGGAGCGAGTGCAAATTCCGGGAGGCCGGAATTATAGACTGGAATATTGATTTTCCACAAGTTTGTGGAGACCTGACCCAAAGATTTGCCTTTGTTTTTTTTTTTTAACCTCCCATTCCCATTCCCATTCATCTCCATCTTCAGGGAAGATGTTCCACAGGATTTGGTTGTGAGGTTCAGGCAGCGTTCACATTCAGATGTAGGAGATCTTCCACTCCAAACCAGGCAAAGCAGATCTTCATAGGAGCGGACTTTGTCCACATGGAGATGTTTAACTGAGCAATTGAGAGTTAAGGGCCTTGCTCAAGGGCCCACTAGTGGCAGTTTGGTGGTGGGATTTGAACCTGTGATCTTCCGGTCCAGAGGCCAGCACCTTAAGCACTGCGCTACCACGTCCCTGTGGTCCGAAGCAGGGAACCAGTGGTTCAACCTGGAACCCAATGGTCCCATGTGGAAACCCCCCAATGGTCCAAGAATGAAAAAAAATGGTCCAATCAGGAAACCAGTGGTCCAATCTGGAAATCACCCAGTGGTCCAACCAGGAACCCAGTGGTCCAATCTGGAAATCACCCAGTGGTCCAACCAGGAACCCAGTGGTCCAATCTGGAAATCACCCAGCGGTCCAACCTGGAACCCAATGGCCCCATGTGGAAACCACCCAATGGTCCAAGCATGAAACAAAATGGTCCAATCAGTAAACCAGTGGTCCAACCTGGAACCCAGTGGTCCAATCTGGAAATCACCCAGTGGTCCAATCAGGAACCCAGTGGTCCAATCTGGAAATCACCCAGTGGTCCAATCTGGAAATCACCCAGTGGTCCAACCAGGAACCCAGTGGTCCAATCTGGAAATCACCCAGCGGTCCAACCTGGAACCCAATGGTCCCATGTGGAAACCACCCAATGGTCCAACCATGAAACAAAATGGTCCAATCAGGAAACCTTTAGTCCAACCTGGAAACCACCCAGTGGTTCAAACACTAAACCAGTGGTCCAACCAGGAACCCAGTGGTCAAACCTGGAACCATGTGGTCAAACCTAGAAGTCAGTGGTCCAACCAGGAAACCAGTGGTCCAACCAGGAACCCGCTGATCCAAACTGGAACCATGTGGTCCAATCTGGAAGTCAATGGTCCAACCTGGAAAACATCCAATGGTCCAATCAGGATCTCAGTGGTCCAACCAGGAACCTAATGGTCCAAACCTGGATCCAAGTGGTCCTCAGGAACCCAGTGGTCCAACCTGGAAACCACCCAGTGGTCCAATCAGGAACTCAGTGGTCCAACCAGGAACCCGCTGATCCAAACTGGAACCATGTGGTCCAATCTAGAAGTCAGTGGTCCAACCTGGAAAACACCCAATGGTCCAATCAGGATCTCAGTTGTCCAACCAGGAACCTAATGGTCCAAACTGGAATCCACCCAGTGGTCCAATCAGGAACCCAGTGGTCCAACCTGGAAACCATCCAATGGTCCAATCTGGAAACCACCCAGTGGTTCAACCTGAAGCTGAGTGGTCCAACCAGGAAACCGATGGTCCAATCTGGACACCAAAAGCAGGTCGTGACCTACGTATCAAAGCGATACCAAATGGACAGAAACGGTTCCTCCTCTTCAAAAACGTCTCCTCCAGCGTCAGATCTGCCTTCAAGCAGCAGTTTAACCTCCTCATTTGTACACGTTACCAAAAACAGCTTCTTGTCACTTCCTGTCTCGGGCCTCGATCTCCGATCAGAGTGCATGATGTACGGTAAATTACTGCGTGTGAAGAAGTGTGAAAACCAGGTGCTAAGAAGCTCGGCGCTGTGAAGCGTCGCTGTCGCTCGCCACCGTCATCGTGCAGTAAAATTATGTAACCGAGGTCGAGCGCGATGGCGATGCGAGAACTGCGAGAACTCCTGCCGTAGCGATTTTATCTTTCTGCGCATGGTAATAAAGGGAATGAAACCTCTTTGGTTGCGGGTGAATGAAACAGGAAGGTGGTAGCATGTGTTACCTTCCTGGAATTCACCCCATATGGTGCCAAATATATTTGGGTGAAATGTACGGATCCCAGAGGGGGGGAGGGCTTAGTTGTGGTTTGTGCAAGTGGAGAAAAGAGGTTACAGTGTCAAAGTGTGAGTCAACTGGTTGTGTGTGTGTGTGTGTGTGTGTGTGTGTGTGTGTGTGTGTGTGTGTGTGTGTGGAAAAATACAGCTATTTAAGCTTCAAGTCAAGCTTGAACTGACTGTAACAAGTTCCTATAAAGCACGCTGAACATTCCACCGAAGTACTTTTTGATATGTGTTGATATTTATAGTAGGTGTGTGTGTGTGTGTGTGTGTGTGAGTGTGTGTGTGTGTGTGTGTGTGTGTGTGTGTGTGTGTGTGTGTGTGTGTGTAACACCACAAAAACGTTTTTGGTAGGTGATCTCCACTCACTCTGGGTTGCATGAGAAAATGACTAGCAGAGTTATATGTAACTGTTCTCATGTAACACTCCGGTCTGGTGTCCTTCTACAAAATAAATAGGAAATAATCATATATAAATATAGATATATATATATATATATATATATATATATATATATATATATATATATATATATATATATATATATATATATATATATATATATATATATATATATATATTAGGGCTGTTAATAGATTATAATAGGGAGGTGGTAGCTTAGTGGTAAGGTGTTGGCCTCTGGACCAGAAGATCGCAGGTTCAAACCCCACAACCACCAAGCTACCACTAGTGGGAGCCCTTGAGCAAGGCCCTTAACCCTCAATTGCTCAGTTGTAAGTCGCTCTGGATAAGGGCGTCTGCCAAATGCTGCAAATGTAAATGCAAATGTAATATTTTATCGCACATATCGCACATGTACCATAAATAAACACTTTTCATGTTTGTAATACTGTAACTGTTACAGATGTTATAATTATATACATTTCACTCAAAATCTCTCCCTTTAAAAACATTATTGATTATTTCATATTTATTTTACTCTGGAAACTTTTAATAGTAATTTCTTGTTATTTATAATGTGATTTGTTTAGTGTTGGTTTGAAGTGTAAAATATGGGACGTGGCTCCTTTAAGAATTGTGTTCCGGTTTGCTTTTCCATATAAACTGGTGATACGGTGTTTAGGTTATACGGAAGCGCTTTATTGCGTTCAGTAAAAATGCGCTTTATTGCAGTAATACGGATTTGGGAATGCGATGCGCTTGCGTAAGGTTTCCATACGCTAATATACGCTAATATAGTGAGGAGATCGTACCTGTTGTGAATGCGCAGCTAGGGGGCGTAATTCGGGGGAATTTAGGAAGTGTAAGTGGATGCACTGAACCTTTTATTTATTTATTTGTCGTTCGGGTTTCATTCATTCGCACAACAGAGTGAAGGAGCAGATCACTCACATAACTGCGTTATAACACGTTAATAACATTAGTGCTATTAAAGTCAATTTACATTAACGTGGTCTTAACGTTAACTTTGACATTATTGAGGTTATAAACAGGCACAAAATCCTGTATGGGTTCGAGTCCGTTTGTTATTGGTGTCCGCCGTTCCAGGACCCGTCAAAGATCTGTTACTACGGAAACCAGATGTATAACCCTGTGATGTGCAGCTTGTATATTTAACATGATAGAATATCAATCAACCAATCAGAATTCAGAATCCAACAGTGCTAGGTGAGAGATTTTAACCTGCCAAAATTTTTTTTAAGGGTATCAGTTAATCATCAGCTGCATAACAGTTCCTTGTTCGTGTGTGTGTGTGTGTGTGTGTGTGTGTGTGTGTGTGTGTGTGTGTGTGTGTGTGTGTGTGTGTGTGTGTGTGTGTGTGTGTGTATGTGTGTATTGTGTGTCAAAGGTTGTTCAGGGAAACACAGCAGTCTCTTTTCCTGGAAGTGATTTTGCACTTTCATGTGGGGGGGGTGTGTTTTCTTCACACTGAGAAGGTAGAGTGATGCCTCTGTCTCACACACACACACACACACACACACACACACACACACACCTACAAAATGTCAAAAACTTGGGACTAAGGATAAAATAAGATATTCAGCTTTGATTTGAATTTGAATGAACCTAGGAAGTTTTTCTCCCCTGGAATGTGAATGTCCTCACAACGCATCACCGGAAAAATCTGTGTATTTATTATATTTCTATCCAACACAGAAATTTGCATATTATAATAATGATTTGTTAAACATTCTTTACTTTATTTTCTTCCATCAACCTGTTTTTGTTTTTTTTTTCTCCCACTGGCATCTGAAAAAAAAAAGAACGTTTGCAACCCGAGACTCGGCCGCCGCGTTCCACGTCTTTATCTGATTATACTCAGAAATCAAACCCGGCGAGGGTTGAATTAAAAGCCGATCTCGCGCACCCTTTCATCCGAAGCAGCTCTTCGCCTAAAAATCTTTCGCCAGAACTCACGCGTTCACTCGTCTTCTTCGGAAGAGACGCATCCAGACCCTGAAAGATTCGGACAAAAAAAAAAAAAAAAAAAAAAAAAGATAGAACTCGGAGCTGCTTTGTTCTCGAAGCTGATTTCCGTCATGAGCCACCACACTCGGTTTCACCCGGGGGATGCTTCTCAGTAAGCACTTACGCTTTCAAGATAGTGTGGTGATTCAAAAAAAAAAAAAAGAAAAAAAGTCAGAAAGAGAGAAAGAAAAAAAAAGGAGAAGAAGCCGAAAGCTTTCAAGAACTCATTCATGAGTCACAAGAAATTCGAACACTGTCATTCTGTGAAGACGCTTTTGCGCGAGAGCGTCTCGCCGCTGCGTTACGGAGAAATAAATCAGGATTACGCGCGGAAAGTAGAACGAAGGATGTCAGGAAACGAGAGGAGAAAAAAAAAGAAGCATTTTAAGCTTTAGCATTTTAAATTTACCTTAAAAATATCGTGTGAAAATATAGTTGCATGTAAAACTTTTATATTAATATATAAAATATGCAAAAAAAAAATATTACAGCAAAAACATGCTGTAAAAAAACTCTCTGACCATAAAAAAATCTATTAATATTCGATTTAGAAAAGAAAAATGATAATAGAATTAATTTTTTTAATTTAATTTTTAATTAATTTTGATTTTTTATTCTACAAAATATAAAAAGTAATATAAATATTCATTTTAGGAAGAAAAAAAAAACAATAGTAAAAATTATTTTTAAAAATCTTGTAAAAAATAAACTATGACTTTTAAAAAATATATTTAAAAAATATATTAGGGGGAAAATAAGTACAAATAAGTACAAATTATTATTTTTTAAAAATCTATAAATACTGTAAAAAAAAAAACAAACAAAAAAAAACAACTATGACCATTAAAAATATACAAATAAATAAATAAATATTTAATTTAGAAAAACTATAGAACAAATTATTTGATTTTATTTAAATCTATAAAAACTTGCGGAAAAACATCCTATATGACCATTAAAAATAAATAAATAAATAAATAAATAAATAAAACAAATCATTTAGAAAAACTATAATACAAATTATTTTTAAAAATCTAATTTTAAGCTATTATGGCTTTGTTTGTTTGTTTGTTTGTTTGTGTATGTACAGTAAAAGCCAAACATATCTCAGGGAAAGAAATCACTTCCTCCCGCGTCAGACGCAATTCCCACTGCAGAGCTACAGTTTACGGTATGGCAACACCCGAGACACGGAGCCTTATCTCAATCTTACTCACTTTCTGAGTAAAGCAATTTATTCGCACTGTGTGTGTGTGTGTGTGTGTGTGTGTGTGTGTGTGTGTGTTGTGTGTGTGTGTGTGTGTTCCTTTACAAGCTCCGCCCGCCCTCTGTTTCTTGTAAATGTATCTATGAGCCATGAAGAGTTTACGGTCATCGTAGCTCCGCCCCCTCCCCCCCCCCTTCCACTGCTCTTACCCGAATGAGTCAGTCTAGCACGTGTCATTTCAGGAACGTTCAGGTACGCGGAGAGACGTAATCTATACGAAAAAGCCACAGAGAACATTTCCCCATTCTCAGGAAGCGACAAATCTACTTTCAGCTGAGCGGCGGAATTATCAGGAAGGGATTCGAACAAAGATAGAATTCACTGGAAATGTTAACAAACTAAATGGTGCGGGGGAAGGGAGGAGGAGGGAGGGGAGGGAGGGGCAGCGATGGAACCCCTCGTGGTATTCCGAAGTATATTTAAAAAAATTACTAGAGACGTGAAAAAGTGTTACGTAGCGAGGGGGGGTGCACACAACGGGTTACGGCATCGCCGTAAGATCCCCGAGGTCACAGGTTTCAAATCCCATCATAACCAAGCTACGACTAGGGAGTTGGGGGGGCCCTTGAGCACGGCCCTTAAGTAAGTCGCTCTGGATAAGTGCGTCTGTTAAATAATGAAAACACTGTTTCACTTTTGGGATTTTTAAACCTTCCGGAAGCGTTTTTTTTTCCCTGAGATCAGGCTTAAGGCGTCGATCCTCCGGTTCAAATCCCACCAGCACCACCACCGAGCTTCCACTAGTGGGCCCTTGAGCGAGGCCCTTACCTCTCAGTTGTAAGTCGCTCTGGATAAGTGACGTACAACGATTTGGGAGGAAAACATTCCCGATTGTACAACGCATGATAAAAAAAAAATAAAAAAGGACCAGATTTGTTTTGTTTGAATTGTTTAAAAATACATTTATTATTTTGTATAAAAATACTGAAATAGAGATCTTTTTTTTTTTTTTTTGCATAGCAAAAATAAAAGTCGCAGGGATCCCGAGAGACTCTGCATGATAGTGTAAACATTCAACCACGCTGTAAACTTCGAGTGTTCAAGTCTTTCCAAAATGTGCTACAAAGTGCCGGTTTTGCAGCCGTCACGTACGGCCGGCGTATTCTCCCGCGGCGGCGGCTTAATGCGTCCCAGCCTTCAGAACCGGTACGGAAAAGAGCGGAGGAAGTCTCTGACGATGGGATTGACCGGAAGTTCATCGATGGTCTCCTCTCCGTGCGTCTCCATAATCCGTTTGCGGCAGAGCTCCTGCAGCGATCGTACGCGCTGCTTCCTGTACGGCCGCAGCAGGATCTTCTTCCTGGGGTCGGAGTAGTATTCCAGCAGGTGGAAGAGCGTGTCGAAGTGCTCCTTGCTCTCCGAGAGGCTGAAGAGCGACTTCTGGAAGCTTATCCGAATGCTGATGGGCCCCGACGAAGCCTTGTAGCTCAGCGTGAAGAAAACGTCCTTCTGCCGGCTGTCCCGGATCAGGAACGCTCCCACGGGTTCCTTCCGGAGCTTGTGGTGGGCCTCCTCCACCGTCATGGCGCCCCAGTAGAAGCCGCTCTCCTCCAGCAGCCTGGTGGTGTGCATGATGGTGGTGTATTCGCTCTCGCTCTTGAACGAGGGGAAGTGCGTACGGTTTTCGGGGCGCGAGGCCGCAGCTCGGCGATCCGCTGAAGTGCCTGACGTGTCTTCCACGGCGCCGTGCGCTACCATCCTACAGGGAAGACCAGCTCCTGGCGCGGTCTTCCATGCTGTAGGGTCAGAAAGGTCATCTAGGCGAGGATCGTGAGGTCTGATGGAGGGGGAAAAAAAAGAGGAGGAAAACAAACAAACGTTATACACGTGCCAAAAAATCTGTCACGAGGGTAAATACGATCCCAGCGCTTAGTTTCTGTTTCACTGAGTTTCACATCAGGACCTCGGTGTGAAATCAACGGGATCCAAACGTGCAAACGCGAAACCATCAAGAGATCCGACACGATCCCCCTGAATCCCCCTGTTTCACGAGTTTCCATCAGGACCCGGTGTGATCAACGGGATCCAAATCCCGACCATCCCCACGATCCCCCTGAATCCCCCACCATCCCCCTGAATCCCCCACGATCCCCCTGAATCCCAACGATCCCCCACGAACCCCCGATCCCCCACGATCCCCCTGAATCCCCCACGATCCCCCTGAATCCCCCACGATCCCCCTGAATCCCCCACGATCCCCCTGAATCCCCCACGATCCCCCTGAATCCCCCACGATCCCCCTGAATCCCCCACGATCCCCCTGAATCCCCCACGATCCCCCTGAATCCCCCACGATCCCCCTGAATCCCCCACGATCCCCCTGAATCCCCCACGATCCCCCTGAATCCCCCACGATCCCCCTGAATCCCCCACGATCCCCCTGAATCCCCCACGATCCCCCTGAATCCCCCACGATCCCCCTGAATCCCCCACGATCCCCCTGAATCCCCCACGATCCCCCTGAATCCCCCTGAATCCCCCACGATCCCCCACGATCCCCCGATCGTCCAGCTGGAGACCGGAATCCATCATTACACTCAACTCCAGCAGCGTTGTTGACATGTTTACAAACACTAAACACTAAACACTTGTTTGTACACAGTGTTAAGAACATTTCGTCCGCTAACCTGAAGGAATTCCACCAAAAGTTTCGCTTCAAACAATCATTAACTATAAACGCAAATAAATAAATACAAGCGAGCGCACGTTCGCGTTGACGTTTGTTTTGTTTTTTTTTTGCTTTCGTGGAATTCCCATAAGGTTTTGTTTGTTTGTTTGTTTGTTTTTCCAGTAACTTGCTCGCGCGCTTTGATT
>JACRUU010000009.1:5539594-5567094 GCA_030449085.1 Kryptopterus vitreolus | reverse complement strand
CTGCCTCTACTGTCACACTCGCACTGCACTGTCTCTACTGACTCGCTGTCTCACTCTCACTGTCTCACTGTATCACTGTGTCACTGTATCACTGTATCACTGTCTCTACTGACTCGCTGTCTCACTCTCACTGCCTCTACTGTCTCACTGTCACTGTCACACTGTCTCACTGTCACTGTCACACTGTCTCACTGTCACTGTCACACTGTCTCACTGTCACTGTCACACTGTCTCACTGTCTCTACTGACTCGCTGTCTCACTCTCACTGTCTCACTCTCACTGTCTCACTCTCACTCTCACTGTCTCACTGTCTCACTGTCTCACTGTCTCACTGTCTCACTGTCTCACTGTCTCACTCTCACAATCTCACACTTTCACTGTGATCATCTCACTGCCTCTACTGTCTCACTCTCACTGTCACACTGTCACACTGTCACACTGTCACACTGTCACACTGTCTCACTGTCTCACTGTCTCACTCTCACAATCTCACACTTTAACTGTCTGATAATCTCACTGCCTTTACTGTCTCACTCTCACTGTCACACTGTCTCACTGTCTCTACTGACTTGCTGTCTCACTCTGACACTCTCACACTCTCACTGTCTGACAATCTCACTGCCTCTACTGTCTCACTGTCTCTACTGACTCGCTGTCTCACTGTCTCTACTGACTCGCTGTCTCACTCTCACTGTCTCACACTCTCACTGTCTCACAATCTCACTGCCTCTACTGTTTCACTCTCACTGCCTCACTGTCTCAGTCTGTCACTGTCTCACATTCACATACTCTACTGTCTCAATGTCTCACTATCACTGAATCGCTGTCTCACTCACTGTCTCTACTGCCTCAATCTCACTGTCTCTGCTGACTCGCTGTCTCACTCTCACTGTCACACTGTCTCTCACATGGTCTCTCACACTGAATCGCTGTCTCCCAGCCACTGTCTCACTCTCTCAGTGTGTCTACCATCTCAGTGTCTCTACTGTCTCATTGTCTCACTCTCATTGTCTCTATTGTCCCAGTGTCTGTAATGTCTCATACTGTCTCGCTCTCTCAGTGTCTCCAGCATTTCACTGTCTCTACTGTGTCTACTGTGGGTCTCTACTGTGTCACTCTCTCATTCTCATTGCCTCTAATGTCTCATTGTCTCTAATGCCTCAGTGTCTCACTGTCAGTCACACTGTCCCAGTTATACTGTCTCACTCTCACTGTATCATCCTCTCACTTCCTTACTCTCACTGTCTCACTCCCTCACTGTCTCTCACACTGTCTCTCACTGTATCACTGTCTCACTGCCACTGTCTCTCTCAGTGTATCTACTGTCTAAGTGTCTCTACCGTCTCACTATCTCTACTGTCTCACTCTCATTGTCTCTATTGTCTCACTCTCACTATCACACTGTCTCACTTTCATGCTGTCTCACGCTCACTGTCTCACTCTCAATGTCTCACCCTCTAACTTTCTTATTCTCATTGTCTCACTATTTCACTTTCACTGGTTGTTCAAGTGAATGACACCTGGAGGGAAAGAGTGAAGTCTGAGAAATTAGATTTTAGTGAGACGTCTGAGAAATGAAACAGAGAGAGACATCTGAGGACAAAAGAGACTGAGAAAAGAAACTGATAGAAGCATAGAGATATCCGAGAGAGGAATCTGAGACTGAGTGAAGAGACTGAGAGAGAAATGACTGGGAGAAGAGGAGAGACTGGAATGAGAGATGAAACTGAGAAAAGAGAAGAGACTGAATGAAGAGAAGAGACTGAATGAAGAGAGGAGACTGGGAGAAGAGGAGAGACTGACAGGAGAGACTGAGAGAAGAGACTGGGAGATGAGAAGAGACTGGGAGAAGAGACTGGGAGAAGAGGAGAGACTGGGAGAAGAGGAGAGACTGGGAGAAGAGGAGCGACTGGGAGAAGAGGAGAGACTGGGAGAAGAGATTGGTAGAAGAGAGACTGAGAGAAGAGATTGGGAGAAGAGGAGAGACTGAGAGGAGAGACTGAGAGAAGAGACTGGGAGAAGAGAAGGGACTGAGAAAAGAGACTGAGAGAGAGACTTTGAGGAAGAGGTGAGAAAAATAAACTGGGAGAAGAGACTGAGAGGATAGACTGTGAGAAGAGATTGGGAGAAGAGAAGAGACTGAGAGGAGAGACTGGGAGAAGTGAAGAAACTGGGAGAAGAGACTGAGAGAAGAGACTGGGAGAAAAGGAGAGACTGGGAGAAGTGAAGAGACTGAGAGAAGAGACTGGGAGAAGAGGAGAGACTAGGAGAAGAGACTGGGATAAGAGGAGAGACTGGGATAATAAGAAACTGGGAGAAGAACTTGAGACTGGAGAGACTTTTGATGAAGAGAAGAGACTGAGAGAAGAGACTAAGAGAGAGGAGAGACTGGGAGAAGAGGAGAGACTAGGAGAAGAGACTGGGATAAGAGGAGAGACTGGGAGAAGTGAAGAAACTGGGAGAAGAGACTGAGAGAGAGACTGGGAGAAGAGATTGGTTGAGAAGATACACAGAAGAGACTTGAGAAGACAGACTGGGAGAAGAGGAGAGACTGGGAGAAGTGAAGAAACTGGGAGAAGAGACTGAGAGGAGAGACTGGGAGAAGAGAAGAGACTGAGAGAAGAGACTGAGAGGAGAGACTGGGAGAAGAGGAGAGACTGGGAGAAGAGACTGGGAGAAGAGGAGAGACTGGGAGAAGTGAAGAAACTGGGAGAAGAGACTGAGAGGAGAGACTGGGAGGATTTTGAGGTGATATACACTTTCTTAACACAAGTCTCTCTTCTCTCTCTCTCTCTCTCTCTCTCTTTTCTCTCTCTCTCTCTCTCTCTCTCTCTCTCTCTCTCTCAGTTTTATTTAAACTTTGGCTCTCTCCCCCCGAGCTGTAAATCAGAGTTGTTTTTTTTTTTTTTTTTTTTTTTTTTTTTTTTTTCCGGTCTCTCTCTCTGTGAAAGCGCTACAGGAAGAAGAGTTCAGAGAAACGCAGGTGTTTGTGTAAATAAGAGTCTTTCCAGGAATTTAAAGAGACGCTGCTGCACTTCTGTTACAGAGACGTTACAGGAAATACACACACAGGGGGCGTGTCTCTGAGTCACATGATCACTTCTGCTAGTCACCGAGAAACACACAGTGGCTCATGACCCTCGGTATGACACACACACACACACACACACCACACACACACACACACACACACACACAACACACCCAGTGAGCAGCAGGAAACTGGGATGATTGTACCGTGACATTTCATTTGTGTTGTTAGTTAGAAGTGGGCAGAGTCGCCGTTCCCACTCCCTCCAGATGATTATTTCTTTATTACAGCGTTTCCCGGAGTGTTTATTTCCTTTTATACTTCATCACAATTTGTTTTTATGACTTTTTTAAAAAAATACACTTTATAGCCTTTAAATTTTACAAATAACAACTTTATAACAGCTATAAAGAGTCTGCTTTTTCCCCCGTCTCTCTTCCCTATTATTATTATTATTATTATTATTATATAGTCATCTTCTATCGCTTTATCCGATCTTCCCTCGGGTCACGGGGATCTGTGTCTATCTCAGGCGTCTATTGGTATTAATGCAGGATACACCCTGGATGGAATGCCAAACCATCACACACACACACACAATTCATACACTAGGGACAATTTTCCAAGGTGCCAATCACCTACCGTGCATGTTTTGGGACACGGGGGGGAGGAAACCTTGGAGAACCGTAGAAAACCCCCTGAGGCCGGGGAGAACATGCACAAACTCCACACACACAGGGCGAGACAGGGAATCGAACCCGGACCCTGCGGCATGGGCGAACGTGCCAACCGATAAACTACCATGCGTATTATTATTATTATATTATTATTAATATTATTATTTTATTATTTATTATTATCGTCGCCTCTCGACCAATCACAATCCAGAATTCTCTAGAACGCGATGTCGGGAAAAAGAATAACCCGCATATTTCCTTTAACATTTTCCATTCGTCTTTTTTTTTCCACCCGGTTCATTTCTACACACTGTGACATCCTTTTCTGGAATTGTACAAAGGAGGAGGAGGAGGAGGAGGAGGAGGAGGAATATTCAGCCCTTTATTTCTGTAAATCCCTCTTTCATCATTCATTCCTGTATTGTTTTGTTGTTGTTTTTTTGTTTTCTTTCACAAACGGCAGCGAATTGCAGGATGGTCCGTCCGTCACGTGACCTCCGGGTATTCATTTTTTTTCCTGTTAGATAAAACAGTGAGTAAAACACACACACACACACACACACACACACACACACACACACACACACACACTGAACAACTTATAGTCATGACTTTTTTTTTCATTACGCAAATCCAAACGACGCTTTTCCTTGGAATAAAAAAAAACCCTTTGAAGTTCTTCGAAATAGAAATTGCACATAAATTTGTATTAATATGAATATTTTGAGTCTTATTTATTTATTTATTTATTTGTTTATATCTTGTTTTTTTTTTTTTACGGGAATTCACTGTAGAAATCCCGCTTTCTTTTCTCGCTCTTCTTGTGCTTTTTCCTGACCTGCTCTACACAATTCTCAAACAGGAAAAAAATACCTTTATATTCATTTATCACATTATTACATCAACATATTACATATTACTTTAATTAGTTTATTTACGTAAATAAAGTGTGCAAAGTGCACAACTGATGAAATAAATACAACATAAGCACTAATTATTTGGTTATTCCATGTCAGAGTAGTAAGGGGCACGGGTGGCTTAGCTGGTTAGCACGTTCGCCTCACACCCCAAGAACACCCGCAGGGTCCGGGTTCGATTCCCGTCTCGGCCATGTGTGTGTGGAGTTTTGTGCATGTTCTCCCGTGTCTCAGGGGGTTTTTCTCCGGTTTGTTTTTTTTTTCTTTTTCTCCGGTTTCCTCCCCCGGTCCCAAAAACATGCACGGTAGGTTGATTGGCACCTTGGAAAATTGTCCCTAGTGTATGAATGTGGTGTGTGGTGTGTGTGATGGGTTGGCATTCCCATCCAGGGTGTATCCTGCCTTAATACCCATAGACGCCTGAGATAGGACACAGACTCCCCGTGACCCGAGGGAAGATCGGATAAAGCGATAGAAAGAGAATGATGATGAATGATCGTTTCAGCAGAACAATAACTCAAACTCGGTTATGCAGCGCCATCTGCTGGTTATATTTAGGCATTACTCCTTATATTTGGCCCCGCATCGAGTCTGGGGAGAGAAAATACCGCTTTCTAATTCGTATTCATAAAGGAAATGTTAGAATATTAACAAGATATGAAATTTACCCAGCTAAATAAAAAATAATACATAATAATAATAATAATAATAATAATAATAATAATAAAAATAATGTGTCCGGATTTCTGATGATTTGTATTTTAATTATTATATTTTATTGTATTATATAATAAATGAATAATTATACTACGTATATTTCCATTGCATTATAAAGGTGTGTGTGAAAGGGAATATGCTCAATTACATGATGCTTTTAATTCATTCTGTATGAAAACAAACAAACAAACAAACAAACAATATATATATATATATATATATATGCACAGAAAAATCCGATTTCTTGCCATTGTTCACAAATAACCGAATTATAATAATTCAATTAATGACTCCCTTTTTTAAATCTTTTGTTAAACTCCACAGGAAGAAGATGTGTGTACACACCCAAACACAACCTTTACCATTACACTCAGCACTTTATCTCCTGCCGCCTCTTATCACTCATACACACGTGTTTTGTTGTTTTTTTTTCTTTTCTTTTTTTTTTATAAAAAGAGCGGGTTTTTTTTAGCGTTCTGTTGTTGAACTTTATTTCCACACAGAGGAACTGCGTGACTGGACACGTGCCTGATCACACAGGTACGTAATCTCATGTCATTTCTTTATAATGAGTAAAAAACATTTAATGGTGAAACAGTGAAATAAACAGTGAAATAACAGTGAAATCTTATTTTAAACAGTCAAATAAACAGTGTCAGTTTTGTGGATGTGGATTTTGTAATGGAGTTAAAACTGTTATATATTTAATGTTGTGCAAAAGATTTAATCAGGTGTAAAAAAAAACGATTGAAAACTGCGTTGAAATATAAAAGTGTTTATCATCAATTTATCAATGAACGAAAAATACAAAAATAAGTCTGAAAGTAAAATTAGACAGCTTCATTAAACCTACTTTAATTATATATATATATATATATATATATATCTATATATATATATATCTAGATCCCGGCCTCCCTCTCTCACCTCTCCCCTCCTCTCTCTCCTATATATATATATATTATATATTATTATATATTATATATATATATATACATATATATGTATATATATCCCTCTCTCCTCTCCTCTCTCTCTCTCTCTCCTCTCTCCCCTATATATCTATATATAGATTTTAATATATATATATATATATAATATATATATATATATATATATATATATATATACATATATATATGTATATATCCCCTCTCCACTCTCTCTCCACTCTCTCTCCCTCTCTCGCTCTCCTCTCTCTCTCTATCTATATATATATATATATATATATATATATATATATATATATATATATATATATATATATATATATATATATATCCTCTCTCTCTCTCTATCTCTCTCGTCTCTCTCTCTCTCTCTATATATATATATATATATATATATATATATATATATATATATATATATTATATATATATTATGTCTCTCTCTCTCTCTCTCTCTCTCTATCTATATATATATATCTCTCTCTCTCCTCTCTCTATCTATATATATATATATATATATATATATATATATCTCTATCTCTCTCCTCTCTCTATATATCTATATATATCGCTCTCGCTCTCTCTCTTCTCTATGGTTATCTCTCTATCTCTCTCTCTATATATATATATATATATATGTTCTCTCTCCCTCTCTCTCTCTCTATAATATCTATCTATGTATCTCTCTCTCTCTCTCTCTCTCTCTCTCTCTCTCTCTCTATATATATATATATATCTCTATATATATATATATATATATATATATATATATATATATATATATATATATATTAATATAAAATTAAGTAGGTGATAATGAAGCTGTCTAATTTACTTACTTTCAGGCTTCTTTTGTATTTTTCTTTTATTGATACATTAAATAATAACAATTAAAAAAAAAAAAAAAAATATAATATATATATATATATATATATACACACGAGGGGAATTTTTATTTGATATTAGTATGCAGCATTTTTATTTCTTAAACATAGACACGGTATTTGTATCTTGTTTATTTTGCATATTGTTTATCCCACATTGAATCTCATTATCCGGAACTAACATTCTCACATCCATTGTTTCTTCCCGGCGGCTTTCCAACGGGGGCACCCCCCTAAACCAAACTGGTTTGGGTTGTCACCCAAGATGTTCTCGTGTTTTCTAAGTAGGTCCACTATGTAGGACACACGCGCTGTCATTTCCGCCCTAACTCTAGTGCGCACTATGTAGCATTGGAAGGCGTTTGGGACGCGGCCGTGGATTGTATTGGATTGTATCAGAGCTAGCATGCGAAGTGCCCGAAAGTTAGCGAAGTAGTTAGCATGTAATGTAAATGGTAATAACGCGTTATTAAACGTCTTAACGCGTGAAATATCTGTGTGTTAATGTCAGATTTGAGAATATAAATGCTGTAGAGAAATTTGCGCTGTCTGAATCCACAGGACGGAGGCGTGTGGTTTCTATGGTAACGGCTGCAGGAGGCAGTATGTGAAGGACACAACAAGGTCATTTAGGTACCAAATACATGTATTATTGTCAATAACAAACAAAAACAACAATAACAATAGGTTTAAAAAAACCCGGTTTGTATGTAATGGTGTATTGATCCGATTTTTCGTGACGATACTTTTCGATACTCGCGGTTTGTGCGTTCTGACGATATTTACATCAAAAAATCAAACTCACCAATGAGATTTATTTACTTTATTTATTCACTTTATTTATAAATGTGTAAAATAAATATTTGCATTGACATGTTTGTTTGTTTTTTCCATGTAAGGTGTTTTTTTTCCACTAAAGCACAGCGATGGTGTTGAAGATCTTCTTCCCGCGGTGCTGCAACACGGCCGAGGGCGGTCTCCTCGTGGGCCGATGGATCCCGGGTCACGACTCGGCCGTGGTGGTGCTGGCCGTCGTGCACTACCCTTTCGTCCCGGGCCAGGTGAAGAAGTACCTGAACGATCTGCGCAGCCGGATGGATGGGGTGGATCTGAGCGTCCTGGGCTCGTGGAGCTTCTCCAAGGACGGTCAGAAAGACATGGACGAGTTCTCCAAGGACCTCAGTACCATTTTCCCTCACTCTCGGTGGCTGCAGCTGAGCCGCGAGCCCGGCGCCAGGGGTTTCGCGTGCGAGGTGGTGCGCAGGAACGGACACGCGGCGGACGAGGACGACAAAGTCATCTTCGTTCATTACGACCAGAGGAAGGTCATGCTCTCGCAGCTTCACCCCGTGCGAGAGGGCGACGCCGACCCGGAGTCTACCGAGCTGCGCGCCGTCTTCCACACCGTTTCCCAGAGCCGGCCGCTCTTCGCCCTCGACAAATACGACGACGGCCCGCTGAAGGTCACGCACTGGCAGTCAGACGGCCGGGAGGCCAGCATCCTCGTGGAACTGATCAAACAAGCGTCCGTCCCCGTCTGCATGCTACTTACCGCACTGGTGCACTGCTGGAAATGGATGGGCAGCTTCAGGTGTGTGTGTGTGTGTGTGTGTGTGTTTGCAAATATATAGGAATACACCACAGGGCTCCGCAAACTTCCCTTGACATTTAAATCCCAAATATAACTTTTATTCATATCATATTTATATTAAATAATAACCATAAATGTCCCTTAATATTTTTTTCCTGACTTTTGGCCCTTTGTCGTTACAACAGCGGCCTCTATTGGCGAATCGCCAGCAGAGCACTTTATTTATTGTTTATTAATTATATACTTTATTAATTAATATATATTTTATTCATGTCATATCTATATTAAAGCATAAAGTGTCGTAATTATAAATCGAGGCAGCGAGCGTCAATTACTGCCGACCCCTAGTGGCCAATCACTAACACTGCGTGCTGCGAGGAGAGCGCTTTATTTGTTTATTTATTATTTATATTTTATGCATGATATAATTATGTGGGTTAATTAATATACGTATGATTATATCTTATTCCACATTTCCATGATGCAGCACTGTGTTTTAAAATAATTGAAAATAAATTTAAAATATGTTTGTTTGTTGTTTATCCGGTATGCATCTTATTGTTATTAACGTAGCCTATTTATTTGTTAGATTCACACGTCCAACACGTTCATACGTCAGTATGCACTTTTAATATTTGATGCTCGTTTGTCTGTAAAGTATATAAAGATGATATGGGGGGGGGGGGTATTTTATATATATTTATTATTTTTTTTACAAATGTACAATTTTTTGTTAATATTTATGTTTATTTTTGATAGTGAAATGTTTTATTATAGTGTAATTTGAAGGTTAATCCCTTTTTCCGCTGTAGGCTGCTGAATATTTGGCCTCTGCGCTTCGTTTCGAGCAAGTTGTCCACCTGCGTTCAGGCAGGATACAGAACGGAACATTTCCAAAACGTCTTCTCAACCAGGAAAGCCACGACACACACGGACTTCATGAGGTATGAGATCCCAGTCCTGTGTGTGTAATGTTTCTTATTTACTATTATTTATCTGAAGAGGGCGAGTTTGCTGTGTGTGTGTGTGTGTGTGTGTGTGTGTTTTTTCTCTCTACAGAAAGGCGAATATGTTTGTGTCCTTCTTTGTGGACATCGCTCTGGGACTGCTGCTGATCTCGTGGCTTTACAGAGAGAACCGTATCAGCTACCTCGCTAACACGCTAGTGCCCGCTGCTGATGTGAGTCACACACACACACACACACACACACACACACACACACACACACGTATATACAGCAAGGGTGTGTGGTCTTTATATGGATCATTTACAGTGAAGGGGTGTGGCCTTTATGTTTATCATTTACAGTGAAGGGGGTGTGGCCTCTATATTTATCATTGACAGTGAAAGGGGGTGTGGCCTTTATATTTATAATTTACAGTGAAGGGGTGTGGCCTTTATATGTATCATTTACAGTGAAGGGGTGTGGTCTTTATATGGATTAGTGAAGGGGGTGTGGCCTTATATTTATCATTTACAGTGAAGGGGTGTGGCCTTTATATGTATCATTTACAGTGAAGGGGTGTGGTCTTTATATGTATCATTTACAGTGAAGGGGGTGTCTTTATATGGCCATTTGCAGTGAAGGGGGTGTGGCCTCCTAACCTGTTGAAGGGGGTGTGGCCTTTATATGGATCATTTGCAGAGAAGGGGTGTGGCCTCTATATTTATCATTGACAGTGAAAGGGGGTGTGGCCTTTATATTTATAATTTACAGTGAAGGGGTGTGGCCTTTATATGGATCATTTGCAGTGAAGGGGGTGTGGCCTCCTAACCTGTTGAAGGGGGTGTGGCCTTTATATGTATCATTTACAGTGAAGGGGTGTGGCCTCTATCATTTACAGTGAAGGGGGTGTGGCCTTTATCTTTATAATTTACAGTGAAGGGGTGTGGCCTTTATATATATAATTTACAGTGAAGGGGTGTGGCCTTTATATTTATCATTTAGAATGAAGGGGTGTGGCCTCTTTATTTATCATTTACAGTGAAGGGGTGTGGCCTCTATCATTTACAGTGAAGGGGGTGTGGCCTTTATCTTTATCATTTACAGTGAAGGGGGTGTGGCCTCTATCATTGACAGTGAAGGGGGTGTGGCCTTTATATTTATAATTTACAGTGAAGGGGTGTGGTCTTTATATGTATAATTTACAGTGAAGGGGTGTGGTCTTTATATTTATCATTTACAGTGAAGGGGTGTGGCCTTTATATGTATCATTTACAGTGAAGGGGGTGTGGCCTCCTAACCTGTTGAAGGGGGTGTGGCCTTTATATGTATCATTTACAGTGAAGGGGTGTGGCCTCTATATTTATCATTTACAGTGAAGGGGTGTGGCCTCTATATTTATCATTTACAGTGAAGGGTGTGGCCTTAATATGGATCATTTGCAGTGAAGGGGTGTGGCCTTAATATGGATCATTTGTAGTGAAGGGGTGTGGCCTTTATATGTATCATTTGCAGTGAAGGGGGTGTGGCCTCCTAACCTGTTGAAGGAGGTGTGGTCTCAACGTGTCACTCATAATGAAGGATGTTTGACGTCTTAAACCGTCACTTAGAACAAAGGGGGTGTGGCCTCCTAGTTCATTGTTTAGAATGAAAGAGGTGCGGCCATTATATCTGTTGTTCACAGTAAGGTGTGGCCTCCTACCCTGTCACTCAAAGTGAAGGGGGCGTGGCCTCCTAATCTACACAAGGAAGGGTTGTGTGTGTTTTCTTGTCACTCATACTTGAGTCATCTTCAGCAAATATCGCACGTTTTCCGTTTTATAGCACGTAGCAAAGGAGCTGCAGGACCTGCTGGAGTGGCTCATGGGCGCCCCCGCAGGACTGAAGATGAATCGCGCTCTAGACGAGGTCCTGGGGAGATTTTTCCTCTACCATATCCATCTGTGGATCAGTGAGTGATGTTTCAGTCAAATACTTCCAGTACTAACTTACTTCCTGGTGTTTATTTTATTATTATTTTTGTTTACATCCTCAGGTTACATCCGTCTGATGTCACCTTTTATTGAAATGATCCTGTGGTACGTCGGACTCTCTGCCTGCCTGGGTTTGACCTTTGCCCTTTCCGTACTGTCGGACATTGTAGCGCTTCTGACCTTCCACATCTACTGCTTTTACGTGTACGGAGCCCGGTAAGGAGCGACGCCATCACAGGAAACATCCTAATCATAAAGATGGAGACGCTACAGGAAGACACGGCGTCTCCTGTCTGTGTTGTTTAACGATTACCGTATATTCACTCTAATATTCAAAATGCTACGATGCTTAATAATGACCTACAGTTGTATTTAAGCTGTTATTTCTAGTCTTTTGTGGATCAAAGCAAACTGTGGATTATTTGAAATTTTAATTGTAATATTTCACCAACAGAGGGCAGCACCTGTACATGTTTTTTTTTATTAAATTAATAATAATAATTAATAATAATAATTCATTCATTCATCTTCTAGCGCTTTATCCGATCTTCCCTCGGGTCACGGGGAGTCTGTGTCTATCTCAGGCGTCTATGGGTATTAATGCAGGATACACCCGGGATGGAATGCCGACCCATCACACACACACATGTGTGTGTGTGGCAAATGTTATTTTTTTTTAGTAATATTAAATACATATTAACACGGGGCACGGTGGCGTAGTGGTTAGCACGTTCGCCTCACACCACCAGGGTCCAGGTTGTAGTGGTTAGGTTCTAGGGTAGGGTCCGGGTTCGATTCCCGTCTCGGATATGTGTGTGTGGAGTTTGCATGTTCTCCCCGTGTCTCAGGGGGTTTTTTCTCCGGGTTCTCCGGTTTCCTCCCCCCCCGCGGTCCAAAAACATGCACGGTAGGTAGGTGATTGGCACCTTGGAAAATTGTCCCTAGTGTATGAATGTGTGTGTGTGTGTGTGTGTGTGTGTGTGTGTGTGTGTGTGTGTGATGGGTTGGCATTCCATCCAGGGTGTATCCTGTATTAATACCCATAGACGCCTGAGATAGACACAGACTCCCCGTGACCCGAGGGAAGATCGGATAAAGCGCTAGAAAATGAATGAATGAATGAAATACACATTAAATGTATTTATTTTTTTATATATTTATTTTATTTTTAGTTGAATCAGTTCTTCAGCAGATGACAAGCATCGGGTGGCATTTTGTTCGGTAGATATCGCGTATATCGATAAGTATCGGTATCGCGATATATATATATATAACCGAGGTATCGAAGTGAGACTTGATCTTGTGAATGTTTTGATATGATATCTGTGTCTCTCTCTGCAGACTCTACTGTCTGAAGATCTACGGCCTGACGTCTCTCTGGAGGCTTTTCCGCGGGAAAAAGTGGAACGTCCTGAGACAGCGCGTGGACTCCTGCTCTTACGACCTGGACCAGGTATCGTCCACTCCAGTCCCGGCCGTGGAGCATGAAGGACCTTTCCTTTAGTGTCTAGTTTAGCGTCACACACACCTCACTTTATCTTCTATTGTGTGTTTTTGTTTATTGTTATGTGTTGTTTTTATGATGCAGCTGTTTCTCGGGACTTTGCTCTTCACCATCCTGTTGTTCCTGCTCCCCACCACCGCGCTGTATTACCTGGTCTTTACACTGGTGAGTCAAACGTGTGCTGAAAGAGTGAAAGAAAAGAAAGCAAATAGAAAAGAGGGAAAATGTACGGACGAAAGAGAAAAGAAAGACAGAAACAAACAAATGTAGCAAGAAAGAAAGACAACAAAAATAAAAGAGGAAATAAAGTATTAGAGAGTGAAAGAAAAGAAAGAAAGAAGCAAAAAGAAAGGAGAGAAAGAAAGCATTAAGAAAAGAAAAGTAAAAACTTGAAAGAAAAGAGAAAGGAAGCAAATAGAAAAGAGGGAACATGTATGGAAGAAAGAGAAAAGAAAGACAGAAACAAACAAATGTAGAAAGAAAGAAAGAAAACAAAAATAAAAGGAACTAAATTATGAGAGTGAAAGGAAGGAAAGAAAGAAGCAAAAAAAAGAGAGAAAGAAAGCATTAAGAAAGGAGAAAGAAATGAAGCAAATAGAAAAGAGGGAAAATGTATGGAAGAAAGAAAAAAGAAAGGCAGAAACAAACAAATGTAGCAAGAAAGAAAGAAAACAAAAATAAAAGAGGAAATAAATGATGGGAGTGAATGAAAAGAAAGAAAGAAAGCAATAAGAAAAGGAAAGAAAGAAAGATAAAAAGAAAACAGAAAAGAAAAGAGGAAAACAATTATGAGAGTGAAAGGAAGAAAAGAAAGAAGCAAAAAGAAAAGAAAGAGAGAAAGAAAGCATTAAGAAAAGAAAAGTAAAAATTTGAAAGAAAAGAGAAAGAAAGGAAGCAAATTGAAAAGATGGAAAATTTATGGAAGAAAGAAAAAAGAAAGACAGGAGCAGACAAACCAAGGAAGGAAGAAAGAATTAAAGAGAAAAGAAAAAAATATGGAAGAAAGAACGAGAAAGAAGGGAAGAATGAAAGAAAGAAAAAAATCAAGAAACAATCAAATGAAGCAGAGGAGAGGAATTAAAGGAGGAGAAGAATGAAAGGATGAGAGGAATGAAAGGTGGAGAGGAATGGAAGGAGGAGAAGAATGAAAGGTGGAGAGGAATGGAAGGAGGAGAGGAATGAAATGATGAGAGGAATGAAAGGAGGAGAGGAATGAAAGGAGGAGAGGAATGAAATGATGAGAGGAATGAAATGATGAGAGGAATGAAAGGAGGAGAGGAATGAAAGGAGGAGATCTAACATGTACTCCGGTGTGTGTTTGTAGCTGCGGTTGGTGGTGGTGACGTTTCAGGGTCTGATTCACCTCAGTGTCGACTTCATCAACTCCTTCCCTCTGTTCGCCCTGGGACTGCGTATCCTGCGTATCTGTGCATCCCACACTGTCGTAAACATCTACACAACATCTGCAACAGCATCCCACACTGTCTGTACACATCTACACAACATCTACACACATCTACACACCTGCACACAGCATCCCACACTGTCTGTACACATCTACACAGCATCCCACACTGTCTGTACACATCTACACAACATCTACACACACAGCATCCCACACTGTCTGTACACATCTACACAACATCTACACACCTGCACACAGCATCCCACACTGTCTGTACACATCTACACAACATCTACACACATCCCACACCTGTCTGTACACATCTACACACATCTACAACACACTGTCTGTACACATCTACACATCTACACAACATCCCACACTGTCTGTACACATCTACACAACATCTACACACCTGCACACAGCATCCCACACTGTCTGTACACATCTACACAACATCTACACACCTGCACACAGCATCCCACACTGTCTGTACACATCTACACAACCATCCCACACTGTCTGTACACATCTACACAACATCTACACACCTGCACACAGCATCCCACACTGTCTGTACACATCTACACAACATCCCACACTGTCTGTACACATCTGTACACATCACACATAACACACACAACATCCCACACTGTCCCACACTCTGTACACATAACATCCCACACTGTCTGTAACATCTACCACACACACCTACACACAGCATCCCACACTGTCTGTACACATCTACACAACATCTACACACCTGCACACAACATCCCACACTGTCTGTACACATCTACACAACATCCCACACTGTCTGTACACATCTACACAACATCTACACACCTGCACACAGCATCCCACACTGTCTGTACACATCTACACAACATCTACACACTGTCTGTACACATCCCACACTGTCTGTACACATCTACACAACATCCCACACTGTCTGACACATCTACACACTGTCTGTCTACACAACACACACATCCCACACTGTCTGTACACATCTACACAACATCCCACACTGTCTGTACACATCTACACAACATCTACACACCTGCACACAGCATCCCACACTGTCTGTACACATTTACACAACATCTACACACCTGCACACAGCATCCCACACTGTCTGTACACATCTACACAACATCCCACACTGTCTGTACACATCTACACAACATCTACACACCTGCACACAGCATCCCACACTGTCTGTACACATCTACACAACATCTACACACCTGCACACAACATCCCACACTGTCTGTACACATCTACACAACATCCCACACTGTCTGTACACATCTACACAACATCTACACACCGTCTGTACACATCTACACAACATCTACACACCTCCACACACACAGCATCCCACACTGTCTGTACACATCTACACAACATCCCACACCTGCACATCACACAATACACATCCCACACTGTCTGCTACACACATCTACACTGTACACATTACACAACACACAGCATCCCACACTGTCTGTCACCAACACACATCTACACAACATCTACACACACCTGCACACAACATCCCACACTGTCTGTACACATCTACACACCCACATCTACACACGTCTGCACACAGCATCCCACACTGTCTGTACACATTGTACACATCTACACAACATCTACACACCTGACACACAGCATCCCACACTGTCTGTACACATCTACACAGACATCTACACAGCATCCCACACTGTCTGTACACATCTACACAACATCTACACACCTGCACACAGCATCCCACACTGTCTGTACACATCTACACAACATCTACACACCTGCACACAACATCCCACACTGTCTGTACACATCTACACAACATCCCACACTGTCTGTACACATCTACACAACATCTACACACCTGCACACAGCATCCCACACTGTCTGTACACATTTACACAACATCTACACACCTGCACACAACATCCCACACTGTCTGTACACATCTACACAACATCTATCCCACACCCTGTACACATCACACAACATCCCACACCGTCTGTACACATCTACACAACATTTACACACTCTGCATCCCACACTGTCTGTACACACATTTTACAACAACATCTACACACCTGCACAACAGCATCCCACACTGTCTGTACACATCACAACATCCCACACACACACACATCTACACAGCACACACCTGCATCACAACATACCCACCGCATCCACACTGTCTGTAACACATCTACACAAATCTACACACCTGCATACACACACACTACACACATCCCACACTGTCTACAACAACTACACATCTACAACATCATCCCCACACACACATACACACTACATCCCACACTGTGTACACATCTACACAACATCCCACATGTACACATCTACACAACTTCACACATCTGACACACAGCACATCCCACACTGTCTGTACACATCTACACAACATCACAACATCACCACACACACTGTTGTACACATCTACACAACACACCTGCACACATGTCTGACATACACATACACTGACACACACACACTGTCTACACAACACACACCGTCTGCACACACACATACACAAACACCTACACACGTCTGTACACATCACACTACACAAATCCACACTGCACACAACATCCCACACTGTCTGTACACATCTACACAACATCTACACACCTGCACACAGCATCCCACACTGTCTGTACACATCTACACAACATCCTACACACCTGCACACACACATCCCACACTGTCTGTACACATCTACACAACATCTACACACCTGCACACACAGCATCCCACACTGTCTGTACACATCTACACACCTGCACACACAACATCTACACACACATATACACACTGCACACAACATCCCACACCGTCTGTACACATCTACACAACATCCCACACCGTCTGTACACATCTACACTGTCAAACATCTACACACCTACACACCGCATCCCACACCGTCTGTACACATCTACACAACATCCAGCACACCTGTCTGTACACATCTACACAACATCCCACACGTCTGTACACATTCTACACAACATCTACACACCTGCACACACACACACACTGTCTCTACACACACGCATCCCACACTGTCTGTACACATCTACACAGCATCCCACACTGTCTGTACACATCTACACAGCATCCCACACTGTCTGTACACACATCTACACACCTGCACACAGCATCCCACACTGTCTGTACACATCTACACAACATCTACACAGCATCCCACACTGTCTGTACACATCTACACACTGCATCCCACACACACATCTACACAACATCTACACAGCACACACTGTCTGTACACATCTACACACATCTACACACCTGCACCACACACCGTCTGTACACATCTACACAACATCCCACACTGTCTGTACACATTTACACAACATCTACACACCTGCACACAACATCCCACACTGTCTGTACACATCTACACAACATCCCACACTGTCTGTACACACTGTCTGTCTACACAACATCTAACAAAACATCCCACACTGTCTGTACACATCTACACAACACACAGAACACAACATCCCACACTGTCTGTACACATCTACACAACATTTACACACCTGAACACAGCATCCCACACGTCTGTACACACACACACATCCCACACTCACAGCACACACTGTCTGTACACATCTACACAACATCCCACACTGTCTGTACACATCTACACAACATCTACACACCGCATCCCACACTGTACACACCTCCCATCCCACCTGTCTGTACACATCTACACACATCTACACACCGCATCCCACACTGTCTGTAAACATCTACACAACATTCACACACCGCATCCCACACCGTCTGTACACATCTACACAACATCCACACACTGTCGAAAACATCTACACACATCTACACAACCGCATCCCACACTGTCTGTAAACATCTACACAACATTCTACACACACACAACATCCCACACTGTCTGTACACAACACATCTACACAACATTTACACACCTGAACACAGCATCCCACACTGTCTGTACACATCTACACAACATCTACACACCTGCACACAACATCCCACACTGTCTGTACACATCTACACAACATCTACACACCTGCACACAGCATCTACACAACGACACCTCACCCTCACACCTGCACAACATCTACACATATTGAAAACACCTACACACACACGAGAAACTCAGAGAAGAATACACTGTTTTATATTTCAGAGGGAGTGAAATTCTGTGTTCTGCATGAAGAACCCGGTTCTCCACTTCACCTGCTGATGGAGGTAACACACCTGTCTGTCTGTCTGTCTGTCTGTTCATCCATCCATTTGCCTATTTATCATTGGTGTGTGTGTGTGTGTGTGTGTGTGTGTGTGTACACACAGATTAATCCTTTGCAGTGCAGTTCAGTGCTGCAGTGTTACCGCACCGAGACGTCCGGCTGCTCGTCCAGAGACTCGTGGCTGGCTTTGTGTAAGAAGCTGTTTGTTGGTGAACTCATTTACCCCTGGAGACAGAAAAGCACCAAGACAGATTAAAACACCATGAGACCACCTCCCTGTCCACCTCACTGTCCATTTCCCTGTCCATGTCCCTGTCCATCTCACTGTCCACTTCCCTGCCCATCTGCCTGTCCACCTCCCTGTCCATGTCCCTGTCCGCCTCACTGTCTATCTCCCTGTCCAACACCATCACCATCTCCCGGTCCACCTCCCTGTCCATCTCCCGGTCCACCACCATGACATCTCCCTGTCCATCTCACTGTCCACCTCCCCGTCCATCTCCCGGTCCCCCCCATCACAATCTCCCTGTCCATCACCATCTCGCTGCCCACACTCTGCACATTTCCTCCAGCTCAGCATCAGATGGAGAGTTGTGTGAGATGTGTGTGTGTGTGTGTGTGTGTGTGTGTGTGTGTGTGTGTGTGTAATAAGAAAGTGAGCGCTCCGGTATTTCCCACTAACGATTCACCTTTATTTTTTGCCTTAATTCCATCCTCACAAAAATCTAAACCTTTATCGTCTTATTTTACTCAATAATCCTTTATTATTCTTTCCCTCTCCTTTTATTCATGTATTTTCATCTATTTTTCCCCGGAATATAAACGGTGACATTTTTTATCAAGCGGAGAAGCGGAACGCCTCGTCATGCTGTGCAGTGTTTATGAATGATTTAGCGATGATGATGATGATGATCATGTGATGATGATGATGAGCAAAAGTGACTCATTCGTTTCATTCATACACTGATTTACACTGTTTTACACTTCCTGTTTATTTATGTAGCCGTTTATGGCAATAAATGTCGTCTCAAAGCGCCGGTGAGATATTTTTCATTTGGTGTGTGTGTGTGTGTGTGTGTGTGTGTGTGTGTGTGTGTGTTTGTGTGTTGTTGAATGGGGAAATGTGTGCTTCTTTTTTTAAGTCTGTTTTTGCTCTGAATATTTTCATGTGTGCTAGTTTGATCCTTGGTGTTGGCTGTGTGTGTGTGTGGTGTGTGTGTGTGTGTGTGTGTGTGTGTGTGTGGCATAAAAACTCCTACTTCATAAACACTCTGATTAGGAGGCCGCTTTTTAAAAAAAACGAAGCCATTAGAACCCCGCTGTGTGTGTGTGTGTGTGTGTGTGTGTGTGTGTGTGTGTGTGTGTGTGTGTTTGTGTGGTGTGTGTGTGTGTGTGTGTGTGTGTGTGTGTGTGTGTGTGTGGGTGCTGATAATAATGCTCCAGATGTCCCCTCATGTCCCACGAGATGCTCATGTTTCACCAATCCAGACACGTTCCAGACACTTCATGAAGCAATTACCATTTATAATCTCCTGTCTGTAGGGGGGGGGGGGGGGGTTGTGCTTTAACGCTCCCCTGTGTGACCTTTGCCCTCTTCCGGGCCTCGTGGACCTCTCCAGCTGTCACGTAGAAAAGCGTCGTCTATTTTCATTCCTATTTTTTTTTTTACAAATAATTTTGAATAAAGTGTCATTTTAATGAAGTTTAGCCGAATATAAGACTTTGTGTTAATGAATTTTATTTGGCTGTAATTCCTTTTTTTAAAATCTGATTTTACAATCTAATTTCAAGATTAAAAAATAATCATCAATAAAAATTAATGATAAAACTACACGCAGTATGTTCATTTTCTTTCTTTATTCGCTTTGAACGGCACCGCTGATCCGCTTATATTCTATTTATGTCTCTCTCTCGCTCTCTCTCTCTCTCTCTCTCTCTCTCTCTCTCTATATATATATATATATATATATATATATATTTCTATATTTCTCTCTCTCTCTCTCTCTCTCTCTCTCTCTCTCTCATCTCTATATATATATATATATTTCTCCTCTCTCTCTCACTCTCTCTCTCTCTCTCTCTCTCTCTCTCTATCTCTCTCTCTATATCTCTCTCTATCTATATCTATATATATATATCTATATATATATATATATAATATATATATATATTTCTCTCAAGTTTCATAGGTTGCTTTATTGGCATGACAAATACTTGTGTTGCCTAAGCATTAAACACACAGGCATATAACAAAAATAAAACATTAGGAAATAAATAATAAGCAATAATAATAATATATTATTATTATTATTACAAACTAATTAAAAAGTTCAAAAAGAGGTACAATAAGTAGTTTAAATTAAAATAATAATAATAAAGAAATACAACCAATAAAATCTCTCTCTCTTGCTCTCTACATGTTTTATTTTTCTTCGTGTTATTTTTGTTTTTAAAGTTTTAATGGAATTGGTCACAAATACCACATTTTCGCCTTGTGGTATATTTTTTTTATAGCTGTTTATCTTCCTGTAAACAAAAACAAAAACACACACACACACACACACACACACAAACACACAATAAAGAACAGCAATCGGGGTTAAAGATAAGAGGTTTCCATGGCAACGTCGGCCGATTGATCTAGACATCAAACACGCCGCGTGATCCGCACACTCTCCCCGTCACACGAACTACTCGCCACGGAATCGGCTCTGGAAAGCACTCGGCTCCATGAGTCGACTCTTTGGAACCGACACCTACACTGACAGTGCGGGCGGAGACAAGACGCGGTGGACACCGGGGACACCCAAAAGACTTCCAAAGTGGACATTTCTGGAGGTTTGGGGACCGAAATGTGAATTCGGATGTTTTATGGGATTGTGTTTCCATACATGCTGCGGAGAAAAATTCTGGAAATATTCCTTTCTCCCCCCACCTTTTCCCCTCACAATTAGCCGGCTAAGCTAATTCATGCTAACAGCCTGCTGAGGAGAAACGTGTAAACAAACAAACAAACAAATATTCGCGTCGTGTTTATTCGAATAATCGTTTTTTTTCCGTCCCCACGCGATATTTCTAAAATGATCCACGACTTCGCTCCGACGCTCGTAGTTTAGCAAACGACTACGGGATTAGCATCGAGCTAACGGTATAATCCGCGATTATAAACAAATATTGTTTACATGTCGTTGTTTTGTTTATTTTCTTATTCCCCCTCTCTACACTTGCCGTGTAAATATTGTGTCGTTTATTACCGATCGCGTTCCTTTAACAGCCCTACAAAGAGCCGCGTTCCTTTGTGACGTGCCTTCGTTAGCACGCTAACAATGATTAGCCGCAGCGCGTCAACAAACAAACAAACAAACAAGCTAAAGAAGTAAATAGGGCGGTGTAATTTGTACCGTTTCTACGCCTTTAAGAGTGTGAAAAGTGTGTGTTTTAGAATAAAATAGTGCTTTGTTTAGATATTAGTGCGCAGGTTTAGGTCTGGCTAATCAGCACCGCTAGCATAACGTGTGGTTTGTTTGTTTAGTAATAAACATAAACACATTTACGCGAATGAAATGTTTATTAGTCGCAGGGGAGATTTGTGAAAGATAAGCGTGTAGAGAGAGAGAGAGAGAGAGAGAGAGAGGGGGAGAGGGGGAGGAGGCTGATGTGAGGTGTGCTGAGGAAGCCGCTGTGGATGAATGGACTGGCCTTTATGAGACGCTTGGACACCGGGACTCCCGCCGAGGTTTGTTGGGGTCTTGTGGCTCTGATGTGAGCAGGATGGGCTCTCAGGGCAGCCCGGTGAAGAGCTACGACTACCTGCTGAAGTTCCTGCTGGTGGGAGACAGTGATGTGGGCAAAGGCGAGATCCTGGACAGCCTTCAGGACGGATCTGCGGAGAGTCCGTACGCCTACAGCAGCGGTGAGTCCATCAGCACCTCCTGCTTTTTACACAGCATTAATGGTTCTCCAGCAGGGTGTGGGTTCGTCAAGGGGTGCTGCTAGTGTGTTAGTGCAGGTGTAGCGACACTTGTACGGGGACGCGAGAGCTTTGTTTCGCAACGAGGTTGTAGGTTCGAGTCTAGCATCACCACCTGGGCTTGTTCATACACACGGTGTATGTAACAAGGACTTGGTTTCTCCACGAGATTGTAGGTTCAAGTCTAGCACCACCACAACCACCACTCAGACTTGATTATACACGCCACAAGGTTGTAGGTTCAAGTCGAGCACCACCACAACCACCACCCGGGCTTGCTCATATACGCCACATTGTTCCTCCACAAGGTTGTAGGTTCGAGTCTAGCACCACCACAACCACCATCACCACCCGGGCTTGTTCATACACACGGTGTATGTAACAAGGACTTGGTTTCTCCACAAGGTTGTAGGTTCAAGTCGAGCACCACCACAACCACCACTCAGACACATTTTTCGCCACAGGGTTGTAGGTTCAAGTCTAGCACCACCACCACTACTACCACTCAGGCTTGGTTATACACACCACATTTTTATGCCACAGGGTTGTAGGTTCAAGTCTAGCACCACCACTACTACCACTCAGACTTGGTTATACACACTACATTGTTACGCCACAGGGTTGTAGGTTCAAGTCTAGTACCACCACAACCACCACCCGGGCTTGCTCATACACACCACATTGTTACGCCACAAGGTTATAGGTTCAAGTTTAGCACTCAACCACCATCACCACCCGGGCTTGTTCATACACACTGTGTATGTAACAAGGACTTGGTTTCTCCACAAAGTTGTAGGTTCAAGTCTAGCACCACCACAACCACCACTCAGACTTGGTTATACACACCACATTGTTACGCCACAAGGTTGTAGGTTTAAATCTAGCACCATCACCAGGCATTGTTCGTTTATGAATTGCATGAGCAAGCAATTTTTCTCCACAAGGTTTTAGGTGCAAGTCTAGCACCACCAACTCAACCACCACCACCCGGGCTTGTTCATATACACAGTGTATGTAACAAGGACTTGGTTTCTCCACAAGGTTGTAGGTTCAAGTCTAGCACCAGACACTGTATATATACAAGTGCTTTGTTCCACCACAAGGTTGTAGGTTTAAATCCGGGACCATCACCGCGCCTTGTTCATTTATGAATTGCACGGACAAGCAATTTTTTTCCACAAGGTTGTAGGTTCAAGTCTGGCCCCACCACAACCACCACTCAGACTTGGTTTTACACACCACATTGTTACGCTACAGGGTTGTAGGTTTACATTTAGCCCGAACACTCCCCAGGCTTGTTTATACACAAATCACATGAGCATGATTTTTCTCCAGAAGGTTGTAGGTTCAAGTCTAGTGCCAGACACAGTGTATAAAGTGCTTTGTTCCGCCACATGGGTGTTGGTTTAAATCTAGAACCATCCCCGGGCCTTGCTCATTTATGAATCACATAAGCAAGGGCCCTTTGTTTAACCCCAAGGTTGTCAGTTCAAATAGTGTACCATCTCCACCCGTGCTTGTTCGTATACAAGAGCGCATAGCGTGTGTGTCGTTGGTTGTAGGTTCAAATCCACGTACCCAGCACTAAAGCACTATGCCGATCACATGACGGAGTGCTTTTGTTTCTCCACAAGGTTGGAGGTTCAAGTTTACAAATTTACCACCATGCAGATTTATTCATACATACACATGACAAGGACAAGGGTTTGTTCCTCCACAAGGTTGTAGGTTTAAATTTAGCACAGTCACCACCCGGGTGTATTCGTACACACTTCACGTTGATGAGGGCTTTGTTTCCTGTCAAGGTTATGGGTTTATATTTAACACCATTACCTCCTGGGGTTATTCATGCACACACACACACACACTGTTCTGTTTAAGGTTGTGGGTTTATGTTGAGGGCCACCGTCAGGGTTGACTTTATTTACACACCACACACACACACCTATGCAAAGGTTGTAGGGTCAAGTACCCCTTGCAGTCACAGTGAACAAAAGCATTGCCTGACTTTATATGGTTAATTCCCAAACTTGGCACAAAGTAAGAGGCACGCGATTGGACTCTATGTCTCTGGACTCGATAGAACAAACATTACGTTTCTCGGTTCGAATCCCAAATTCTTGCCTGTGGTTTATTTGGAGAAACACTGGGGTGTGCTTTAGACTGTGGCCACATTTTCCGCATCTCAGTCTGCAGAGTGCGCATGGAGAGAATGTCGTGGCTTTGACATGGATATTAAATCCGATGTGGTTATGTAGTCTTTTTATTATTATTTATTAATTTAAAATATTGAGTCATTTTTCCCCGAGTTGTTTAAAGAGAGTTAAGTTTGCCCTTTAAATGTCATATATTGTGCTTTTAATGTTCGTGTGGTCACCTTCAGGACGTTATCAGGCGCCGAGTGTTTGTTTCGAACGTGCATAAACACACTTTCCTACAAAGGGCCTTTTTTTTCATAAGCAAATTGTGTTTCTTTAGCGATTAATGGAAGCCAAACTGGGAGAGTAATGCAAATATATCGTCTAATACGTGATATATACATAACGTAATATATATCACAAGCCTGTTTATATAAACAAAAATCTCTGTTGAATGAAGTGGATTAAAATAAAGCATTTCGCCCAATTTATTAATAATAATAATAATAATAACAACAAATATGCTCATTTAAGAGATTCTGTTTACATTGATATTAAAGCTGCTGTTTGAATATACCACATTGTTTCTCCACAAGGTTGTAGGTTCAAGTCTAGCACCACCACAACCGCCACCCGGGCGTGTTTATACACGCCACATTGTTACGCCACAAGGTTGTAGGTTCAAGGCTAGCACCACCACAACCACCACTCAGACTTGGTTATACACACCACATTGTTACGCCACAGGGTTGTAGGTTTATTTTTTAATTGGATTAAAAAATACATACACGTGGGAAAAAAAATGTATTCAAAGTGTAAAAAAAAAAATTGTGCATATTTTACATTTTGACAAATTGTAATAAAGCATGACTAATATCTGAATTAACACATTAATGTAATGTCTGTAATGTTACTTTAATCCAATAAATATGCACAAGAATAAATAAATAAATAAATAAATAAATAGGGAGGCAATTAAATATGTTGGGAGATTAAAAAAAACATCACATTTCCAGATTGTTCCTGGATATTATGGAATAAAAAAAAAAAAATACCCGAAATATGTATGTAATTTACACATCATTGGCCTCTGCAGTGGAAGATCGCAGGTTCAAATCCCACCACCGCCAAGCTGCCATTAGTGAGAACTATATCAAATATTTATATAAATATACAAATTGGCTTAGTTATATATATATATATAAATATCTGTGTGTATGTATGTATGTATATATATATATATATATATATATATATATATATATAATTATTTCCTTTCGCACCAAACTTTGGACTTATTGCAATGGAACATGTAGATTTTAATTCAGGAATACATTGGCGTCTTAATTTTTAATTCAAATTAAAAATGTTCGTTTTAATTGCTTCCATAGAAATCATCCAAAAGCCAAGTAATTATCTGCTTTAGTGAAATGTGAAATGCATGAACGGATGTAAAATATCAGTGGAAATCTCTCAAACACCTCATCAATGTTTCGCACAAGGAGACCCGTTTTATACACAGGGATTACATGTGTTTTTGGAGCGTTGGATTTGTAGCATTTTGTTAAAAGGGGAAGAAAACGATCACTCTGTGGTTGTGGTTAGGAACGGTCAGCATGGAGTGGGATGTGTGTGTGTGTGTGTGTGTGTGTGTTCTCCATGAGAATCTGCTCTGAGAGGTGTATGAGTGGCGTGTTTGCACGACTGGGCGTTTCTCACCACTGATCCGTGTTTACGTGTGGCTCAAAGAGCACAGCTGTAAATATTTAAAGAGTCGAGCTGCTGCTGGGAAACCAAGGCGTACTTCAGCCTGACATCACGGTCCTGCTCTGAGCAGCGAAGGAGAACCAGTGAGAATTTACTTCCAGTCGCTCTCTGATTCAAAATTCTGGATCCGGATTGGTCGGAATGTAATGATCAAGTTTCTATGAGCAAATGAGTGCAGCTGATAATAATTATTTAATATGCTACATAATAATACACAATCATAATATAGTAATAGCGCACTCTGCGTGGTGATGTTTATCTAATAGGGCTGTCATTTATTCACCCGTTAGCGCAAATTGACTTTAACGTCACTAATGTTATTAATGTGTTATAACGCAGTGTGCATTACTATGTGAGTGATCTGCTCCTTCACTCTGCGTCGTGTTGTTGCGAATGAACGAAACCCGAACAATAAATAAATAAACGTTCAGTGCATCCACTCACGCTTCCTAAATTCCCCCCCGAATGACGCCCCCTAGCTGCGCATTCACAACAGGTACGATCTCCTCACTATATAAGCGTATATTACCGTACGGAACCTTACGCAAGCGCATCGCATTCCCAAATCCGTATTACTGCAATAAAGCGCATTTTTACTGAACGCAATAAAGCGCTTCCGTATAACCTAAACACCGTATCACCAGTTTATATGGAAAAGCAACCGGAACACAATTCTTAAAGGAGCCACGTCCCATATTTTACACTTCAAACCAACACTAAACAAAATAACATTGTAAATAAC
>JACRUU010000009.1:5529594-5532094 GCA_030449085.1 Kryptopterus vitreolus | reverse complement strand
CACTCGGATCCCGCCTGTAATTATTCCCCTTAATTATTTACATGGAAAAAGTCATTCCTCATGAATAATGGCTTCCCTTTTTTTCCTGCAGAGCATCCAAATCTGTGGGTCTCTCTCTCTCTCTGTGTCTCTCGCTATATATTATATATATATATATATATATATATATATATATATATATATATATATATATATATATATCTATATATATATATATATATATATATGTATGTTATATATATATATTTATATATCTCAGGGATTTCGCTCCAAAAAGTCGTGCCACATTGTAATGAACCCCTCCGCTTCACCTGTACACGCACCTCCAGCGCTCGCGGCCCGGACGCCTGCACGTGATCCGTCCACTGATACAAACCCCTCGTGAGGATGCGTTTTTAGGAGACGCCCCCCCCCGTCCCCCGTTATCGTTTAAACTCCGCCCGGAGTCACGTCGTTGTACTCTGTAATGTTCGTTCCGCAGGGTTAGTTAGGAAAAGTCCTCGTTTTGTTATTTTTGGTTTCGTGTGTGTGTGTGTGTGTGTGTGTGTGTGTTGTAAAGGTGGGTCTTTTTTAAAATCATTTTTATGACCCGTCTAGTTTTCTTTTTTTTTTCCCGTCTTTTACATCGTTGCTTTTAAAATGGCAGGAATCATTTTACGGACGCAGATTCTCTTTGCTGCGTGGGGGGGGTGAGGGGGGGGGGGGGGGGGGGGTGACGTGCGGGTCTGTAAATATAAAACGGAAGAATTATTTAGGCGAATGCGATGAGCACAGTTTAATAAACACTATTTTTGTTTCCTCTTTTGGGTGTAAGCTAAACGCTGCTGAGTAATTTAAGGAATCAACAACAACAACAAGACAAACGAACCGTTTTTAAATTATTTACTGTACAGTTCTTGGTGTTAATGGGGGGGAAAAACATGACTCTTTTTTTTTTTCATAATAAAAATCAACCGTGTACTTTTCAGTGTTTTATTCCTGTTTTTATTTACAGCTTTACATGGAGTGAAAGGAAGTGCATGCTATGTAGGAAACACTGCCCCCTATTGGTGGGATCGCTGTGTTACCCTACAAGCAGCCAATCGCTGAGCTTAATTAATGTTGCTCTGTTGCAATGACATACTGACATTCTTTGTTCTTCGCTTTGGAACGAGAGAATTTGATCAGGACGAGTGAAAATGACGAGGACTTTTCACATGTCCAGAGGTAAAGTGTTCATCCAGTCTTGATTGAAGTACGTCCTCTCTGTGAATTCCTGAAAGTCAACAGAAATCCCTCCATCATTAAAGGGAACCAAAGGGATATTTTGCTGCACTGATTTTTGTGTGTGTGTGTGTGTGTGTGTGTGTGTGTGTGTGTGGCGACGGAGCGTCTTACGTGAGGCCCGAAGGCTGCGTCCACCATCCTTTGCTTCTGGATGCTCTGTAATTTATTCAGCAGGAAGCTCTTGTCCTTCCCCTCCTGAGAACCAGGTAACACTTATATCAGGATATAGGGGAGGTTATACCAGATTATGAGGGGAGGGTTATAATAGGATATGAGGGAAGGTTGTACCAGGCTATGAGGGAGGTTGTACCGGGGTATGTGGGAGGTTATATCAGGGAATAGGGGAGGTTGTATTAGGGAACGAGGGGAGGTTATATCAGGGAATAGGGGAGGTTGTACCAGGTTATGAGGGAGGTTATATCAGGGAATAGAGGAGGTTGTACCAGGTTATGAGGGAGGTTGTACAAGGGAACGAGGGGAGGTTATATCAGGGTATGAGGGGAGGGTTATAATAGGATATGAGGGAGGTTATACCCAGGAACAAGGGGAAGTTGTACCAGGGTATGAGTGAGGTTATATCAGGGAATTGGGGAGGTTGTACAAGGGTATGAGGGAGATTGTACCAGGGAACGAGGGGAGGTTGTACCAGGTTATGAGGGGAGGGTTATAATAGGATATGAGGGTACCAGGTTGAGGGAGGTTATACCAGGGAGGTTTATCAGGGAGGGAGGTTATACCCAGGAACAAGGGGAAGTTGTACCAGGGTATGAGGGAGGTTATATCAGGGAATAGGGGAGGTTGTACAAGGGTATGAGGAAGGTTATATCAAGGAATAGGGGAGGTTGTACCAGGGTATGAGGAAGGTTATATCAGGGAATAGGGGAGGTTGTACCAGGGTATGAGGAAGGTTATATCAGGGAATAGGGGAGGTTGTACCAGGGTATGAGGATGGTTATATCAGGGAATAGGGGAGGTTGTACCAGGGTATGAGGAAGGTTATATCAGGGAATAGGGGAGGTTGTATCAGGGAATAGGGGAGGTTGTACCAGGGTATGAGGATGGTTATATCAGGGAATAGGGGAGGTTGTACCAGGGTATGAGGAAGGTTATATCAGGGAATAGGGGAGGTTGTACCAGGGTATGAGGAAGGTTATATCAGGGAATAGGGGAGGTTGTATCAGGGAATAGGGGAGGTTGTACCAGGGTATGAGGAAGGTTATATCAGGGTATGAGG
>JACRUU010000009.1:5517094-5524594 GCA_030449085.1 Kryptopterus vitreolus | reverse complement strand
ATAAAGTTAGTTCAAGGGTAATTTACACATAGAAGAGGCAAATATATCAAGTTAACGCAAATGGACTTTTCGGCACTAATGTTATTAACGCATCATTAACCAATGACGCCCCCTAGCTGCGCATTCACAACAGGTACGATCTCCTCACTATATTAGCGTATATTAGCGTATGGAACCTTACGCAAGCGCATCGCATTCCCAAATCCGTATTACTGCAATAAAGCGCATTTTTACTGAACGCAATAAAGCGCTTCCGTATAACCTAAACACCGTATCACCATTTTATATGGAAAAAGCAACCGGAACACAATTCTTAAAGGAGCCACGTCCCATATTTTACACTTCAAACCAACACTAAACAAATAACATTATCATTAACAAGAAATTAATAAATTAACAGGAAATTCATATTAAAAGCATAATTCCCAGAGTAAAATAAATATAAATCAATCATTTCTTTATATAAAATAATAATATAATATAATAATATATAATTATAACATCTGTTACGGTTAATTACAGTATTTCTAGATAAACCTTTTGTGGATTTGATATGGATATAAATTCATTGAAATATATAATATATATATATATTTGAGATATTTGAGTTAACCTAGAGCTACACTCAATAATATCGCTCCAAAAACATGTAAACAAAAACAAAAAAAAACGTATTTGCATCCAAAGTGCGTTGATTTCTTACACCTATAATGCGTCCCTGTAATCATCGTAAACAACATCGTAAACCAATCTATGAGTAGAGTGATATTAACCACGACCCGAATGCTGATTGATATCTATTCCACCGAGCGTCAACCCAAAACCGCGTACAATAATAAACATACGGCGTAAATAAAGCTGCTGTTCCACTTCCATCGTTTATTCCTCTTCTGTTAGACTAGAGCGCAGAGCGCCACCTAGCCTGATTGGTGGATCACTGCGTGTTTGTCCACTTACATTTTAATTCTCATATATAAGGAGGAAGATATTTGACTGGAGGGGGGCACGGTGGATTAGTGGTTATTACGTTCGCCTCACACCACCAGGGTCCGGGTTCGATTCCCGTCTCGGTCATGTGTGTGTGGAGTTTGTGCATGTTCTCCCCGTGTCTCAGGGGGTTTTTCTCCGGTTTCCTCCCCCGGTCCAAAAACATGCACGGTAGGTTGATTAGCAAAATTGTCTCTAATGTATGAATGTGTGTGTGTGTGTGTGATGGGTTGGCATTCCATCCAGGGTGTATCCTGCATTAATACCCATAGACGCCTGAGATAGACACAGACTCCCCGTGACCCGAGGGAAGATCGGATAAAGCGCTAGAAGATGAATGAATGAATGAATGAATGAATGGACTTACTGAGATGGTTTTGGGGACGTCATTGAGCCAGTAGTAACACAGGATCGCCAGGATGGACATCTTCAGCAGGACGTTTCTGCGAGGACAAATTAAAGGTATGTTACACCATTAAAATGTATTATTATTATTATTATTATTATTTGACTGGAGACGATAATGAGCTTTGAGTGTGTGTCCGTCAGTGTTTCGGTCTCTTCATGGCGTTGTAGCGCTGACCTCGTGATCCCGATGTAGACGTTGGTGCGGGGGTTGCCGTACTGCTCCATTTTATTAACCAGCGAGAAGGTGAGCGGGACGATCAGGTTGACGACGGACACGACGACAGGGACGATCAGCAGCGACGCCTCGTCCGTCAAATCGTTTACCGTCTCCTGCGTTAATAATCCAGCGTTTTTATTTTACGCATTTTTTAACGCCTTTTCTAGATTCACGTAGCAATCGTATTGTTTGAATCACAATTCGTTCATTTCTTAACGCCCTTTTATTTTGCTATCATGTGGACTGTTATACGTTTACATATTAACATAATAATTGTAATAGTATTTACATTATTATATATATATATATATATATATATATATATATATATATATATATATATATATATATATATATATATATATACTTTTAACAACACCAGATCCATTCATATCAAACATAAACATATAAAAGGCCGTAATGTTAATACTCAATGTATCACTGCGCCATCTAGTGGAACGTCAGGAGAATTACAGGACACGGTGAAATAAATTCAGTCATTCATTCATTCATTCATTCATCTTCTAGCGCTTTATCCGATCTTCCCTCGGGTCACGGGGAGTCTGTTTGCCTATCTCAGGCGTCTATGGGCATTAAGGCAGGATACACCCTGGATGGAATGCCAACACATCACAGGGCACACACACACACACACACACACACACACACACACACACTCATACACTAGGGACAATTTTCCAAGGTGCCAATCAACCTACCGTGCATGTTTTTGGACCGGGGGAGGAAACCGGAGAACCCGGAGAAAAACCCCTGAGGCACGGGGAGAACATGCACAAACTCCACACACACATGGCCGAGACGGGAGTCGAACCCGGACCCTGGCGGTGTGAGGCGAACGTAATAAACACTAATCCACCGTGCCCCCCTCCAGTCAAATATCTTCCTCCTTATTTATGAGAATTAAAATGTAAGTGGACAAACACGCAGTGATCCACCAATCAGGCTAGGTGGCGCTCTGCGCTCTAGTCTAACAGAAGAGGAATAAACCCTGGCGGTGTGAGGCGAACGTGCTAACCACTAAACCACCGTGCCCCCACTAAATGCAGTCATAATTATGTGATTTGATTTGGATCAAATCTCCGGCAGGCTTTAAGGGTTTTAGGGTTTAAGGGTTTAAGGATCAGAAGGTTCCAGCCCCAGTATCGCCAAGCGTTTTTGGGATGGGGCGTTTTAAACCCCATCCCAAAGGAATCGAATATCACACAGGGCTCGACACACACTTATAACCATCGACAGCATGTTTGTGTATTATTATCACCTGTGTGCTCTGGGTTTTGTTGTGGCTCTGCTGTAACTGCAGGAAGTAGATGCCTGCACATGAGCCGACGGCGAGGGCGACGCACAGCGTCCACGCCAGGAGATAAAGAGCCAGTCGTTTCAGGACGGCGCATGTCGACGACGTGGCTTTCCTCTGCAGCCGCTCGGATAAAGTCTCCTGCCGAATCCAGCAGACAGAACCGCAAGGAATCCCGTTACACATTTTACACGTCGGATTTAATTAACAATGCAATTAACAATGTAATAAAAATGCAATGAATCATTCAATTAACAATGCAATTAACGATTAAATTAACAATGTAATAAACAATGCAATTAATAATTCAATTAATAATTCAATTAACAATGTAATAAACAATTCAATTAACAATTCAATTAACAATTCAATTAACAATTCAATTAATGATTCAATTAATAATTCAATTAATAATTCAATTAATGATTCAATTAACAATGTTCAATTGTTAACAATTTTCAATAAAAAAAATCAATTAAAAAATCAATTAAAAATCAATAAAAAAATTAATTAAAAATCAATTAAAAAATTAATTTAAAAAATCTATTAAAAAGCAATTAAAAATCAATTAACAATACAATTAACAATGTAATAAAGAATGCAATTAACAATTCAATTAACGATTCAATTAACTATTCAATTAACAATTTAATTTAGGTATAAAGGTAATGTGATTGTCCAGGCATTCATCGCACCACAGCTGCTTGTTTTCACCTGCTTGTGATACTTGTGGCTCTGCTTATGTCTGATTTATACTCTGTAGCCGACACTCCATGTTGTGAGCGATTTATACTCCTGCGTCGCTCTGCAGTAACTTGTTAGTTGGTGGTGCGGCGATAACGTTCTTCGTTGGTCTTTTGAGTTTATTTCCGCATTTATTTGGTTTATATTATTTTTGGTTGCTTTGGTCCGTGTTTATGCTTAGTGTTTTTCAGTGTGAACATTAGAAATGCCGATACAGAGGAATTCGCCGGAATACATACGACGCTACACTGAAAACGTGTGTAATGCAGACCAATCAGAGACCGTGTCCTCTGTGACGACATGAAGAAATTTTGTAATTAATTAGTTAAATAGTCATTTCTTGTTAATTTCACTGTTCCTTTGTTTAGTGTTGGTTTGAAGTGTAAAATATGGGACGTGGCTCCTTTAAGAATTGTGTTCCGGTTGCTTTTCCATATAAACTGGTGATACGGTGTTTAGGTTATACGGAAGCGCTTTATTGCGTTCAGTAAAAATGCGCTTTATTGCAGTAATACGGATTTGGGAATGCGATGCGCTTGCGTAAGGTTCCGTACGCTAATATACGCTAATATAGTGAGGAGATCGTACCTGTTGTGAATGCGCAGCTAGGGGGCGTCATTGGGGGGGAATTTAGGAAGTGTGAGTGGATGCACTGAACCTTTATTTATTTATTTGTCGTTCGGGTTTTGTTTATTCACACAACACGACGCAGAGTGAAGGAGCAGATCACTCACATAGTAATGCACACTGCGTTATAACACATTAATAACATTAGTGACGTTAAAGTCAATTTGTGTTAACTTTAACAGCCCTATAAATATATATATAGCACATATATACCTTTAGCTGTATGCCCAGGTTGTTCTTGTGGTTCTGGATGGCTTTCTCGTTCACCACACTGAAGTCCCAGCTGCACAGAAGCCGCCACGCGCCGCCGTACGCCGGTCCGGACACCAACACAAAGTTCCTCTGAAAGGATCTGGCCATGCTGAGAAACACAGGTGTGAACAGGTTCAGGTGTGAACACACACAGCGTTTTTAATCAGATCACAGGTTTTACCCCCGTGTTCCTCCTCATACAGCACGAGTGTCGTTCCACCTGTATATGAGCGAGACTCCACACAGCACCAGGTACGCAGCCACGGTGAAGAAATACGCCAACTGCATGTTGTAGGGAGGCGGAGTTTCGATAACCGTGCCGTTATAACCACCGTAAAAGAACACTGTCTGTGTGAAGTTAACCCTGCAGTATACACACACACACACACACACACACACACAAACACACATACGTCTGAATATTTTACAACACAAAGTAACAAATATAAATTACAGGTGTAAACTATCTATCTATTTATCTATCTATCAGTCTATCTATCTGTCTGTCTATTCATTGTCTATGTCTGTCTATCTATATATCTATCTATCTATCAGTCTATCTGTCTGTCTGTCTGTCTGTATCTATCTATCTATCTGGTCTGTCTGTCTGTCTGTCTATTCATTGTCTATGTCTATCTATCTATCTATCTATCTATCTATCGTCTGTCTGTCTGTCTGTCTGTCTGTCTGTCTGTCTGTCTGTCTATTCATTGTCTATGTCTATCTATCTATCTATCTGTCTGTCTGTCTGTCTGTCTGTCTGTCTATTCATTGTCTATATCTATCTGTCTGTCTGTCTGTCTGTCTGTCTGTCTGTCTGTCTATCTGTCTGTCTGTCTGTCTATTGTCTATTATATCTATCTATGTCTGTCTATCTATCTATCTATCTATCTATCTATCTATCTATCTATCTATCTATCTATCTATCTATCTATCTATCTATCTATCTATCTATCTATGTCTGTCTGTCTGTCTGTCTGTCTGTCTATTTCTTTCTGTCTGTCTGTCTATCTATCTATCTATCTGTCTGTCTGTCTGTCTGTCTGTCTGTCTGTCTGTCTGTCTGTCTGTCTGTCTGTCTGTCTCTGTCTGTCTGTCTATCTGTCTATCTATAGCTATCTATCTATCTATCTATCTATCTATCTATCTATCTATCTATCTGATCTATGTCTGTCTGTATGTCTGTGTCTGTCTATCGGTCTGTCTGTCTGTTGTCATTCTGTCTGTCTGTCTGTCTGTCTGTCTGTCTGTCTGTAGTCTGTCTTTTATGTCTGTCTGTCGGGGCGGTATGTCTGTCTGTCTGTCTGTCTATTCATTGTCTATGTCGATCTATCTATCTATCTATCTCTATCTATCTATTCTATCTATCTATCTGTATGTCTCTGTCTGTCTGTCCTGTCTGTATGTCTGTATGTCTGTCTGTCTGTCTATCTGTCTACCTGGTCTATCTATCTATCTATCTATCTTCTATCTATCTATCTATCTGTCTGTCTGTCTGTATGTCTGTCTGTCTGTCTGTCTTTCATTGTCTATGTCGTCTATTCTATCTATCATGGTCTATCTATCTATCTATCTATCTATCTATCTATCTATTATCTTTTTCTATCTATCTATCTATCTATCTATCTATCTATCTGTCTGTCTGTCTGTATGTCTGTCTGTCTGTCTGTCTGTCTGTCTTGTATGTCTGTCTTGTCTGTCTGTCTGTCTGTCTGTCTGTCTGTTGTCTGTCATTGTCTGTCTGTCTGTCTATCTATCTCTATCTTGCTATATATATATATATATATATATATATATAGTATATATATAATATATATATATATATATATATATATAAATATAAATATAGTGTTTGGAATGTTATTTGGAAATGTTAGAGATTATAAAGTATTAAATTTAAAATGTAATAATTAGAGTATTTTTATAATGACGTTATAAAAGTTAAAAGTGATTATATTTGATGACTTTTTGATGATTTGTATTTGGCCACTAGGTGGCGCTTTTAATAGAATAGAATAGTGTTTATTTATCATTAACATTACAGCACAGTGAAAAAATCACAATAACAGTAAAATTTGAGAATGTTATTATTATTATTATTATTATTATTTATTATTATTATTATTATTATTATTATTATTATTATTATTATTATTATTTGTTTTGTTTTATAATCAGTGCAGGAATGCACTCACGGCTCCGGTCAGCAGCTCCAGACCTCTGAAGCTGACGTCGTGTGTGACGTTGGCGCTGTGGACGATCTGCGGGGACGGCGATGAACGCAGAAATTGATGAGCAGCGAGACGATGTTGAACATCAGTAACCATTTCAGGAAGCGGGAAGTAGGAGAGCCACCGAGGTCCCGAAAACGGCCGCCGATCTCCTTCAGAGCGTCGCCCCAGATCACCAGACCTTTCCGGGCCGCGACCACGCCGGTGCCAAACCTGCGGGAGAACTGACCAGGCACGCAGAGAGGAAGAAAATACGTCAAATTATAACTACATACGTTTCTGTCCGAATAATATTATATCAATTCCTGCTTTGTATAATATAATGTTATAACAATATATAATATAATAATAATATAATAATAATAATAATAATAATATATATAATAATAATCTTCCCTCGGGTCACGGGGAGTCTGTGCCTATCTCAGGCGTCTATGGGCATTAAGGCAGGATACACCCTGGATGGAATGCCAACACATCACAGGACACACACACACACACACACACACACACACACACAACACACACACATTCATACACTAGGGACAATTTTCCAAGGTTGCCAATCAACCTACCGTGCATGTTTTTGGAAGCGGGGGGAGGAAACCGGAGAACCCGGAGAAAAAAACCCCTGAGACACGGGGAGAACATGCAAACTAACTCACACACACACATGGCCGAGACGGGAATCTCGAACCCGGACCCTGGAGGTGTGAGGC
>JACRUU010000009.1:5502094-5509594 GCA_030449085.1 Kryptopterus vitreolus | reverse complement strand
GACTTTAGATAGATAGACAGACAGACAGACAGACAGACAGACAGACAGACAGACAGACAGATAGATAGACAGACAGACAGACAGACAGATAGATAGATAGATAGATAGATAGATAGACATAGACAGAGACAGACAGACAGACAGACAGACAGATAGATAGATAGATAGATAGATAGATAGATAGATAGACAGATAGACAGACAGATAGATAGATAGATAGATAGATAGATAGATAGATAGATAGACAGATAGATAGATAGATAGATAGATAGATAGATAGACAGACAGATAGATAGATAGGCAGATAGATAGATAGATAGATAGATAGATAGATAGATAGATAGATAGGCAGATAGACAGACAATAATCCACGTGATCATTTGATCCATATTTCTGGGATTTTATTCCCTGTACAGATGAGTGTATTGTGTAACACCGTCTTCCGCCTGTAGATGGCAGTGTCGCTACACAGTTCATGGGTCTTTAGACGATCAGCAGGAGGTGGAATAAAAATCTAGTATGAATTAGAATAAATAAATAATAAATAAGAGTTACAGAAGACATTTTACAGTCATTCTGTTCCGTACAGCAGAGGATTGTGTCATGTTTATGACGGCGTGAGATTACACTGCAATAAAAGTGTAGATTTGGACAGAAAAGCCAGATTTAGTTTTATTTGGATATTTATCTCGTTGATCTGGAGGTTTCGAGGCCGCGTCACTTTCTCCTGCAGGTCTGAGACGATGACATCGCTGGTCTGAGACGATGAAATCGCTGGTCTGAGACGATGACATCGCTGGTCTGAGACGATGACATCGCTGGTTTGAGACGATGACATCGCTGGTCTGAGACAATGACATCGCAGGTCTGAGACGATGACATCGCATGTCTGAGACGATGACAGCGCAGGTCTGAGACGATGACATCGCTGGTTTGAGACGATGACATCGCAGGTCTGAGACGATGACAGAGCAGGTCTGAGACGATGACAGAGCAGGTCTGAGACGATGACATCGCAGGTCTGAGACAATGACATCGCTGGTCTGAGACGATGACATCGCAGGTCTGAGACGATGACATCGCAGGTCTGAGCGATGACATCGCTGGTCTGAGACGATGACATCGCTGGTCTGAGACGATGACATCGCAGGTCTGAGATGATGACAGCGCAGGTCTGAGACGATGACATCGCAGGTCTGAGACGATGACATTGCTGGTCTGAGACGATGACATCGCAGGTCTGAGACGATGACATCGCAGGTCTGAGACGATGACATCGCAGGTCTGAGACGATGACATCGCAGGTCTGAGACGATGACATCGCAGGTCTGAGACGATGACATCGCTGGTCTGAGACGATGACATCGCAGGTCTGAGACGATGACATCGCAGGTCTGAGATGATGACATCGCTGGTCTGAGACGATACAAATATGTTTTGAATACAAAACATCGTCTCAGACGCTTCCTCTCGGGGCCTCGGTGTGGTCGCAGGAAGAGCTCGATTCGGCCTCGAAGAGCTTTATTTATATTTGTATTTGTATAACAACAACAACAACACAATCCAAACAACACATTCATACACTGATATTAAACGCATCTATAGTTATGACGCTACTAGCAATAAATAGGCCACGCCCACAAAAGAGAGGCGTATTCGTATGGATACATATACAGGCATCAGATAGGGGGCGTGGCCTATTGTTTATCGAACCATAACACAATTTTATACTTATGCTTTTTTTCTTAATATCTTGTTCTGTAAAACACAAGAAACAAGAAAAGAAAAGAAAACAACTTAGAAAAGTAAATTGTTGTTTGTGGACGAGATAATGTCTCATAAACAACAACAACAACAACAACAACACAATCCAAACAACACATTCATAAACTGTTATTAAACACATCTATAGTTATGACGCTACTAGCAATAAATAGGCCACGCCCACATAAGAGAGATGTATTTGTATGGATACATAGACAGACATCAGATAGGGGGCGTGGCCTATTGTTTATTCACTGCAACACTATTTAATATTTATGCATTTTTTTTTATATCTTGTTCTGTAAAACACAAGAAACAAGAAAACAAGAAAATAAGAAAACAAGAAAACAAGAAAATAAGAAAACAAGAACTTAGAAAAGAAAATTGTTGTTTGTGGACTAGATAACGTCTGCTCCCAAACAACAACAACAACAACAACAAATGCATCTATAGTTATGAAGCTACTAACAATAAATAGGCCACGCCCACAAAAGCGAGGCGTATTCGTATGGATACATAGACCGGAGGCCTGGCGTTATGACACGAGGTGGTGAGAGAGGCAGAAGCGATGCTGGAGGAGAGCTGAAAGGAGAGATGTACTGCCTCGGTGACTCTGTCAAAAATGACTCATGAAATATTTATGGCAGTAATGGGGAGGATTATTCCAGCGCGGCGAAACCCGATCACAACGAGTAATCATATCTACTGCAGAGGGAGAGCGGCTGATCCGCCTGCAGGGTGTGTGTGTGTGTGTGTGTGTGTGTGTGTGTGTGTTGTGTCTAAATCAGGCATCAGTCTGAATAAAGGCCACACACACACACACCGAGTCACCGCAATGAAATGCAGAGTCAGGGACGGACGGCGTCTCGGTGTAATTAAATGATGTGTGACTGCCTCATCGCGTCTCATCGAGTCCATGAACTCTACAACTGCCTCGCTCTGTTTATCACACAACAAACAAACAACTGTTATTTATTTTATTGTATGATCTCCCCCACACCCACACTGCCCTAAAGGTAGCCTTTAGGGTGTTTAGAATATACCTTTCGTACTATAATAAAGTTTCATTACACGTCCAAAGGAGGCACGGTGGTTTAGTGTTTAGCACGTTCGCCTCACACCGCCAGGGTCCGGGTTCGATTCCCGTCTCGGCCATGTGTGTGTGGAGTTTGTGCATGTTCTTCCCGTGTCTCAGGGGGTTTTTCTCCGGGTTCTCTGGTTTCCTCCCCCGGTCCAAAAACATGCACGGTAGGTTGATTGGCACCTTGGAAAATTGTCCCTAGTGTATGAATGTGTGTGTGTGATGGGTTGGCATTCCATCCAGGGTGTATCCTGCATTAATGCCCATAGACGCCTGAGATAGACACAGACTCCCCGTGACCCGAGGGAAGATCGGATAAAGCGCTAGAAGAAGAATGAATGCATGTCCCATACACTAGGTGGCAGTGGTGCTCTCAGACTTTACAGGAGTTACATGACCAACAAATACGGCGAAATTAAATTAAATCACAGTTACTTTCGAAAATGTTCAAGATTACAAAAGAACCCCACCCGACAAAAACTCCTCCCACACCCGACAACACCCCCGCCCCCCCTTGGTGTAAAAAAAAAAAAAACCCCCCCCCCAACCCCTCCCAAACCCAGTCGACACGTTCTGATGCATACTCTGATCGAACTTTTAAACGGGAGGGGAATGTTCATTTCATAAAGCGCCACCTAGTGGACAAATGAAGGTAATGAAAAAGTAATCTTCTATAAAGTAATTAAAAGTTACACTAATTATGACATTTTGAACAGGAACATTTATAATCTGTAATCTATTACATTCATTCATTCATTCATTTTCTACCGCTTTATCCGATCTTCCCTCGAGTCACGGGGAGTCTGTGTCTATCTCAGGCATCTATGGGTATTAATGCAGGATACACCCTGGATGGAATGCCAACCCATCACACACACACACACACACACACACACACACACATTCATACACTAGGGACAATTTTCCAAGGTGCCAATCAACCTACCGTGCATGTTTTTAGACCGGGGGAGGGGAAAAACCGGAGAACCCGGAGAAAAAAAACCACCCTGAGGCAACGGGGAGGGAGAACATGCACAAACTCCACACACACATGGGCCGAGACGGGAATCGAACCCGGACCCTGGCGGTGTGAGGCGAACGTGCTAACCACTAAACCACCGTGCCTCCCGTAATCTATTACATTTCAGCAGGCAACCGAATGTAATAAAGAACGTTTATGTACACACACTAAATAAATACAAAAAATTATATAAAAACAAAAATATCAGCCATGATACGGCGCCCCCTGGAGGACAGAGGGTTAAGGGTCTTGCTCAAGGACCCAAGTGCGGCAGCTTGACCATACAGGGGCTCGAACCCGGATCTTCCAATCAGCAGACCAGTTATTTTTTTATTAGTGGGCGTGTCTTATGCAAGTGGGCGTGGCTAATCCCAGAATATATTTTATATCCCCGCAAATTGTTCGTTTCCAAAATATTTTTTCACGTTACGGTTTGGTGAAGAAAGTGCGTCCAGAGAGAAGAACCGGCCGAGGAACATCTGCTCTGATCTCCACATCTGCCTGGGATCTAATCATGAACGTGGGATTTGACACAGAAGAACCTGTGAGCTTCGAGCAAATATTTATTCTCCGGCTTCAATAACACGTGGAAAGTCGGAACGTCGGAAAGTCAGAGCGCCGGAACGTCGGAGAACCGGAACATCGGAGAGCCGGAACGTCGGAGCACAGGAACGTCGGAACGTCGGAGCACTAGAACGTCGGAGAGCCGGAACGTTGGAGTGTCGGAACGTCAGAGCACTGGAACGTCGGAGCACTGGAACGTCGGAGAGCCGGAACGTTGGAGTGTCGGAACGTCAGAGCACTGGAACGTCGGAGCACTGGAACGTCGGAGCACTGGAACGTCGGAGAGCCGGAACGTCGGAGTGTCGGAACGTCGGAGAGCCGGAACGTCGGAGCACTGGAACGTCGGAGAGCCGGAACGTCGGAACATCGGAACGTCGGAACGCCGGAGAGCCGGAACGCCATAACGTCGGAACGTCTGAGCGTTGGAACGTCGGAGCGTTGGAACGTCGGAATGCCGAAACGTTGGAGAGCCGGAACGCCGGAGAGCCGGAACGTCGGAGCACTGGAACGTCGGAGAGCCGGAACGTCGGAGAGCCGGAACGCCATAACATCGGAACGCCTGAGCGTTGGAACGTCGGAGCGCCGAAGCGTTGGAACGTCGGAACGCCGAAACGTCGGAGAGCCGGAACGTCGGATCGGCTTTATGAGACGAATAACGGAGCTGAGGACGTGGAGAACCTCTGCGCTCGGTGGAGCTCTTATTTTTTTAAAGTCTGGAGATCAACACTACCACACGTGTGTGTGTGTGTGTGTGTGTGTGTGTGTGTGTGTGTGTGTGTGTGTGTGTGTGTGTGTGTGTGTGTAGTACAAAACTAATATAAAAACCTGTAATAAAGTGAATTAATAACTACATATTAATACGTCTCTCTCAGGGTTTCTTCCACCAGGAAACTGGAGAACGTCCTCCTCAGCAACATCATCATCATCATTATTATTATTATCATTACTATTATGGGATGTTATCATAATAAATAGTCAATTATTTATTTAGTACATATTGTGGGTGTATCTCAGTGGTTTAAGGCATTGGGCTACTGATCAGAAGGTCGTGGGTTCGAGTCCCGGGGTCACTCTTGGGTCCGCTCTGACCCCCTGTTTGTAAACAAGGCTGGGATATGTGAATTTCACTGTGCTGTAATGTTTATGTGATAAATATTCTGCTCTCTGGCGCCTCCTAATGGTAGCAGGTTTTTGTTGTTTGAAAAATAGGGACTAATGTCGGGTCGAATACGGAGCGGCGCGGCGGCGAGATGTTTCTGCTTTGGGGAAGTTAATGTGGCGTGCGACTCGTTACGTCGTTATGATAATGACCTCGTGCTGCTGTTTTCCCCTCTAAGCCTTTTATATCTCTAGTGTTATTTTTTTCAAGCACCTTTATTTATTTAAAACCCCCCCTACACACACCACACACACACACACACACACACACACCACACACACACACACACACACACACACACACACACACACACACACACACACACACCCCATCATCATCAGATCGATCAGTGTTCCTCCGGAGGCGTTCCTTCTTTTCTGTCCGGGCCGCGACGCAGTGACGCTAACAAAGCAAACGAGCGCTTCAGTCACCATGAAGAAACACTCGGCTGGAGTCCGAACTGCCTCGGGGCCTCCAGTCTTTAACCTCCACGCGGTTCGTTTCACGCCGTCCTCGAGGTAAGCGACTCTACATTCTGCCTCCTGATATTCATCACAGCAGCATGAGGCTCGGGCCCCGGGGACTCCACATCCTGAGCGTTCACGGGGACTCGCTGCGTCCACGGGGCCAAACTTTTCATTTTATTTCTCTTGCGTCCGCTCAGCGCCAAAACCCAGCCGAAACCCAGAATAAACCTTGTCCAAACCCCGCCTAAACCCCGCCTAAACCCCGCCTAAACCCCGCCTAAACCCAGAATAAACCCCTTGCCTAAACCCCGCCTAAACCCCACCTAAACCCAGAATAAACCTTGTCCAAACCCCGCCTAAACCCCACCTAAACCCAGAATAAACCTTGTCCAAACCCCGCCTAAACCCCGCCTAAACCCCGCCTAAACCCCACCTAAACCCAGAATAAACCTTGTCCAAACCCCGCCTAAACCCCACCTAAACCCAGAATAAACCTTGTCCAAACCCCGCCTAAACCCCAGCCTAAAAACCCCCAAACCCCGCCTAAACCCCGCCTAAATCCCGCCTAAACCTCGCCTAAACCCCACATAAACCCAGAATAAACCTTGTCCAAACCCCGCCTAAACCCCGCCTAAACCCCACCTAAACCCCGCCTAAACTCAGCCGAAGCCCCAGCGAACTCCTGCTGAAACCCTATCGAAACCCCTCCTAAACTCTGAATAAACCCCGGCGAAACCCTGCTTAAACCCCTCCTAAACTCAGAATAAACCCTGCCTAAACTCAAAATAAACCCTGCCTAAACCCCGCCTAAACTCAGCCGAAGCCCCAGCGAACTCCTGCCGAAACCCTATCGAAACCCCTCCTAAACTCAGAATAAACCCCCGGCGAAACCCTGCTTAAACCCCACCTAAACCCCGATTAAACCCCGCCTAAACTCAGAATAAACCCTGCCTAAACTCAGAATAAACCCCGCTTAAACCCCGCCTAAACCACGCTTAAACCCCGCCTAAACTCAGAATAAACCCCGCCTAAACCCCGCCTAAACTCAGAATAAACCCAGCCTAAACTCAGAATAAACCCCGCTTAAACCCCACCTAAACCACGCTTAAACCACGCTTAAACCCCGCCTAAACTCAGAATAAACCCCGCCTAAACTCAGAATAAACCCCGGCAAAACCCAGCTTAAACCCCACCTAAACTCAGAATAAACTCAGAATAAACCCCGCTTAAACCCCGCCTAAACTCAGAATAAACCCCGTCTAAACTCAGAATAAACCCCGGCAAAACCCAGCTTAAACCCCACCTAAACTCAGAATAAACCCTGCCTAAACTCAGTATAAACCCTGCTTAAACCCCACCTAAACTCAGAATAAACCCCGCTTAAACCCCGCCTAAACTAAGAATAAACCCCGCCTAAACTCAGAATAAACCCCGCTTAAACCCC
>JACRUU010000009.1:5487094-5497094 GCA_030449085.1 Kryptopterus vitreolus | reverse complement strand
CGATATTTTATTTATTGTGGCTGATTCTTTTTATTCTAATATTAGAATTGTAAATCAGACTGCTTTCCTTCTTAATTTAATAATTTAATTGAATTCATTTTCATTATTAATTTAAAATGTGTTTAAAAACATTCATTTCATTATTTTATTTATTAGATTTTTTTTTTTAATGTATCACTTTCACTTTTTTTTATCAACCTTCGTTGGTTTATTTCTGTAGAGTTTGAACACTTTCTCTGAGACACACAGAGAGGAGGAGTGTGTGTGTGTGTGTGTGTGTTGTGTGTGTGTGTGGTGGTGTGTGTGTGATATTTATATATATCACTCAGGTGTGTTTTATCTCTGATCCAGGTTTAGAATGGAATATGAACATTAAGGGTGTGCTGCTTCACACACACACACACACACACACACACACACACACACACACACACACACACACACACACACACCACACACACACTGCTGCTGTGTTGCTGCTGCTGTTTCCTCTCAGGTGTGTGAGCATGTTCATGACACTGTGTCAGTAAAAGACCTTAATAAAAGCAACTTTATCATCGAGTGGGGGATGGAGGGGGGCATGGAGCGGAGGTGGAGCAGGGGATAGAGCAGGGAATGGAATGAGGGATAGAGTGAGGGATGGAGCAGGGGATGGAGCGGGGGATGGAGCGGGGGATAGAGAAGGGGATGGAGTGAGGGATGGAGTGAGGGATGGAGGGGGTCATGGAGCGGAGGTGGAGCAGGGAATAGAGCAGGGAATGCAATGAGGGATGGAGTGAGGGATGGAGCGGGGGATGGAGCAGGGGATAGAGAAGGGGATGGAGTGAGGGATGGAGCGGAGGTGGAGCGGATGGAGCAGGGGATAGAGAAGGGGATGGAGTGAGGGATGGAGCGGAGGTGGAGCGGGGGATAGAGAAGGGGATGGAGTGAGGGATGGAGGAGAGGTGGAGCGGGGGATAGAGCAGGCGATGGAAATAGGCGATGGAATAAGGGATGATGGAGGGGATGACTGAGGGAGGGATGGAGTGGGGGATGACACAGAGGATGACTGAGGGATAGAGTGAGGGATGGAGTGAGGGATGATGCAGGGTAAGAGTGAGGGATGGAGTGGGGGGTAGAGCAGGGGATGGAGTGAGGGATGGAGTGAGGGATAGAGTGAAAGATGGAGCAGAAATGGAGTGGGGGATAGAGCAGGGGATGAGTGAGGGATGGAGTGAGAGATGGAGCAGGAGAATTCATTTTCAATTCAATACACTTAGTTTTTTTTTCCCTCCTCGGAAAAAAGAACGTTCATTTACTGTTTTGGAGACGTTAAACTTCGGCCGAGACCGTCAGTGGTAAAGTAGTGTGTGAGAACGGGCTGCAGCGTGCATTCTGATTGGATAACGATATATCGAAAGCAAGAAATCAAAACCGACGATCACATTTTTGTCTCACGCAGGTAAAAAAATATTTCACTCTCTGAAAATCGATCCTGATTCGGGAATGTGAATAAACGGGGAGTGAATTTTATAGAAAATGTTCCAATTGAATCACCATCCATTGTGTCTGAAGTGCACTGCATATAATTACATCTATATATACTCACAATAGCAGTCTATATATATATATATATATATATATATATACGTACATAGGAGCACTGTGGAATTAGTGGTTATCACATTCGCCTCACACCGCCAGGGTCCGGGTTCGATTCCCGTCTCGGCCATGTGTGTGTGTGGAGTTTGTGCATGTTCTCCCCGTGTCTCAGGGGGTTTTTCTCAGGGTTCTCCGGTTTCCTCCCCGGTCCAAAAACATGCACGGTAAGGTTGATTGGCACCTTGGAAAAATTGTCCCTAGTGTATGAATGTGTGTGTGTGTGTGTGTGTGTGTGTGTGTGTGAGATGGGTTGGCATTCCATCCAGGGTGTATCCTGCCTTAATGCCCATAGACGCCTGAGATAGACACAGACTCCCCAGTGACCCGAGGGAAGATCGGATATAAAGCGCTAGAAGATGAATGAATGATATTATACTATATATATATATACTATATATATATATTATATATATGATTATATTATTGGTTTATTGGTTGTTTTATAAAGAACTATACTATATATATATATATAATATATATATAAAATTATAAATTTATTTATTTATTTATTTAAAAAATGCACATCATTGTAAGATCCTCTCTCGTTCACTTTTTCCATCCTAGTGAACGCAATGCCGATGCTAATCGAGGTCTTTGCTAACACTGTCAGGTGCGTTGCTTAAACCTGCAACAAAAACGTACAGTATAAAATATATTTCTTTTCCTTTACAGGCAAAAAAAATAAATAAAAAATTCCAGCTCCACGGCGGATTGTGTAGGAAATTCATTTTCCGCGGCGAGTCGGTGTAATAAATTGAGGTTGATTGAAATTGACTGCGCTGTAAGAGCGCCGACTCCAGCTTTCTTTATCAATATCAAGAGCCAACTCTATTAGCATCCGGGTAATATCTCCCGCTTCCACCAAACCCAATGCCCAAGAGTCTCACTTATTTATTTATTTATTTATTTATTTATTTAATCTCTCTTTTCTGTGAAACGTGGGAGGATTATCCACCACCTGCTGCATCCAACTGACCAGAACTCCACTTTATAATGAATAAACACATTTGTTGACAGACGGGTCAGATTTCAGGACAGTGCAGTGGGGATTTATTCTAGTCGGTGCGGTCACAAACACATTATTAACACGTTATAACGCACGTTTCACCGTCCTACGAAAAATCCGGTGTGGAAGTGGTGTATGGTTAATGCGCGCCCTTATAGACGTCAGTGCGTAAGGTTGTGCCGTCTGAACCCAAAGATCTCAGGTTCAAATCCCACCATCAGCGGGCACCACCACCTCTAATGGGCCCTTGAGCAAGGCCCCTAACCCTCACTTTTTTTTGCGCAGTTGTAAGTCGCAAATGCTGTAAATGTTAATGGTAATGTGTAGTTTCTGTAAACACTGGAGTTTCAGGAAATGGTAGCTCTGGTAAGCACTGGATCAGAAAGACTTCAATTCCAAATCTTGGACAATCTGGGAAAATCCTGGAAAATTCCAGGAAATTCTGGGAAATTCCAGGGAAATCTCGGAAAATGCCAGCAAATTGTGGAAAATCCTGGAAAATCCTGGAAAATTCCGGGAAGTTTTGGAAAATTTCGGGAAATTCCAGGAAATTACGTGAAATTTAAGAAAATTACGGAAAATTACAAGAAATTACGGGAAATTTCGGAAAATTTCGGGAAATTTCAGGAAATTTCAGGAAATTCCCGGATATAAAGGTAGAAGTGTAGATACGAGGGTTTATAAAGGTAGACGTGTAGATACGAGGGTTTATAAAGGTAGAAGTGTAGATACGAGGAAGTTTAGTTTAAAGGTAGAAGTGTAGATACGAGGGTTTATAAAGGTAGAAGTGTAGATACGAGGGTTTATAAAGGTAGAAGTGTAGATACGAGGGTTTATAAAGGTAGAAGTGTAGATACGAGGGTTTATAAAGGTAGAAGTGTAGATAAGAGGGTTTATAAAGGTAGAAGTGTAGATACGAGGGTTTATAAAGGTAGAAGTGTAGATACGAGGGTTTATAAAGGTAGAAGTGTAGATACGAGGGTTTATAAAGGTAGAAGTGTAGATACGAGGGTTTATAAAGGATAGAAGTGTAGATACGAGGGTTTATAAAGATAGAAGTGTAGATACGAGGGTTTATAAAGGTAGAAGTGTAGATACGAGGGTTTATAAAGGTAGAAGTGTAGATACGAGGGTTTATAAAGGTAGAAGTGTAGATATGAGGGTTTATAAAGGTAGAAGTGTAGATACGAGGGTTTATAAAGGTAGAAGTGTAGATACGAGGGTTTATAAAGGTAGAAGTGTAGATACGAGGGTTTATAAAGGTAGAAGTGTAGATACGAGGGTTTATAAAGGTAGAAGTGTTTATAGATAAGAGAGTTTATAAAGGTAGACGTGTAGATACGAGGGTTTATAAAGGTAGAAGTGTAGATACGAGGGTTTATAAAGGTAGAAGTGTAGATACGAGGGTTTATAAAGGTAGAAGTGTAGATACGAGGGTTTATAAAGATAGAAGTGTAGATACGAGGGTTTATAAAGGATAGAAGTGTAGATACGAGGGTTTATAAGGTAGAAGTAGATACGAGGGTTTATAAAGGTAGAAGTGTAGATACGAGGGTTTATAAAGGTAGAACGTAGAAGTAGATACGAGGGTTTATAAAGGTAGAAGTGTAGATACGAGGGTTTATAAAGGTAGAAGTGTAGATACGAGGGCTTATAAAGGTAGAAGTGTAGATACGAGGGTTTATAAAGGTAGACGTGTAGATACGAGGGTTTATAAAGGTAGAAGTGTAGATACGAGGGTTTATAAAGGTAGAAGTTGTAGATACGAGGGTTTATAAAGGTAGACGTGTAGATACGAGCGTTTATAAAGGTAGACGTGTAGATACGAGGGTTTATAAAGGTAGAAGTGTAGATACGAGGGTTTATAAAGGTAGAAGTTGTAGATACGAGGGTTTATAAAGGTAGAAGTGTAGATACGAGGGTTTATAAAGGTAGAAGTGTAGATACGAGGGTTTATAAAGGTAGAAGTTGTAGATACGAGGGTTTATAAAGGTAGAAGTGTAGATACGAGGGTTTATAAAGGTAGAAGTGTAGATACGAGGGTTTATAAAGGTAGAAGTGTAGATACGAGGGTTTATAAAGGTAGAAGTGTAGATACGAGGGTTTATAAAGGTAGACGTGTAGATACGAGGGTTTATAAAGGTAGAAGTGTAGATACGAGGGTTTATAAAGGTAGAAGTGTAGATTTGAGTGTTTATAAAGGTTTATAAAGGTATAAGCATAGCTATAAGGGTTCATAAAGGGTTCATTAATTTAACGATGAATGAAAACGAGCCGAAATGAAATAGGAGTAACGAAGGCTATTTTTACAACGTAAGGAGAAGAAAGATGATTTCACGCCACAGTGTGGATCAGGACTGAACCGTCTTTCACGTCTACGCCGAGAACAATGACGTGTCGAATAAATACGTCCCTTCATAAATAAATGAGTCTGGTCGTGTTTGAGTAACGAAGTTTCTTTTTTTTCTTCTGAAATCCACCTTAATGAATGACAGCATTAATCTAAAAAAAAATAGAAGAAGAGGAAGAAGAAGAAGAAGAGGAAGGAACGCTCTCCCGCCTACACAAAGTGAAATCTCCACAGCCTCATTTGGAGAAGAAGAAAAATGCCCGGCGGTCCGGACCTCTGCTCTTTTCCACTCGTAACAGCTTCTGCCTGTAGAAGAATTCCATCTCCGAGCGCAGGAACGTCGACGTCCTCGTTATTTATCACGTCTCGGAAAGCCGAGAATAATCCCGCAGGTTCGGGGTGAATATTTCCTGACCCGCAGCCTCCACCTCGGCTCGGGGAAATAAATCTGATGGAGGACCTCGCCGGCCTCCGGCACCCGGGCCATTTTCACTTTTCATCCAGAGGAAAGAATAAAATCTTCCAGCTGTTCTTTTTTTTTTTTTTTACGCTTCGTGATCGTTTTGCTGAGAGGAATTTAATGTCAGACTTCAACAGGAGAAAGACGTTTGCATGCGCTATTAAAGGTCATTGATTTCTACACCTGCTCTAATGAATAATGTCAGGGTTATGAAGCGGGACTGAGAGACGCCAAGGTCACAGTCGCCGGACGCCCTTTTCCAGACAGACTCTGAGGGATCAACGGCCCCACTAGTGGTGGTAGTGGTGGTGGGATTTGAACCTGTGATCTTCTGGTCAAGAACTTCTCCAATCAACAGGGTAGATCACGTGTGTGTGTGTGTGTGTGTGTGTGTGTGTGTGTGTGCCACTCATAGACAAGAAGCGAAGGCTGATGTTCTCTTTCACAGATGTTTAATAAGTCACGCGGACATCGGCGCCCTAGAACTAAACAATAAAACACATATTATACAACATGTAAATAAGCAAAATACACCGTGTAAGATAAAACACAACACACTCGTGTAAGAGCAGAACCGAATTCCTGGAGATCTTTAACCTTGACGGCCTTACATTTACATTTACATTTGTGGCATTTGGCAGACGCCCTTATCCAGAGCGACTTACAACTGAGCAATTGAGGGTTAAGGGCCTTGCTCAAGGGCCCACTAGTGGCAGCTTGGTGGTTGTGGGGTTTGAACCTGTGATCTTCTGGCCCAGAGGCCGACACCTTACCACCAAGCCACCACCTCCCTAGGGAGCCACCACCTCCCTCCACCACCGCCTTTAGCAGACGCCCTTATCCAGGGCGACGTACAAGAAGTACAAGGTACTTCTTTAACCAATCACTGGAAAAATCACACACCGACACACTTTTCTACCAAGAAATCCATCTCTTTTCATCTTTCTTCACACGTTAAAACACGTAAGGCATGATGGAAATAAAACGGAACCAAAATAAATGTATAAATTATCCTTAATATAACAAAATAAATACAAATCTGAAATACAAATTAAGCTATAAAAAGCTACACGTTCGCCTCACACCGCCAGGGTCCGGGTTCGATTCCCGTCTCGGTCATGTGTGTGTGGAGTTTGCATGTTCTCCCCGTGCCTCAGGGGGTTTTTCTCCGGGTTCTCCGGTTTTCCTCCCCCGGTCCAAAAACATGCACGGTAGGTTGATTGGCACCTTGGAAAAATTATCCCTAGTGTATAAATGTGAAGTGTGTGTGTGTGTGTGTGATGGGTTGGCATTCCATCCAGGGTGTATCTATCCTGCCTTAATGCCCATAGACGCCTGAGATAGACACAGACTCCCCGTGACCCGAGGGAAGGGATCGAAGATCGGATAAAGCGATAGAAGATGAATGAACGAATGAATGAATGAATGAATGAATAAAAATCTAAAAAACAAATTAAGCTATAAAAAGCTACAAATGAAGAAAACGTGCACCAGCGCCATCTACTGGAAATACACGGTGACTATTATAGCAAATACAGTTGTGTGTGTGTGTGTGTGTGTGTGTGTGTGTGTGTGTGTGTGTCTAGGATCAAATAGAAAGTATTCACTTAATATGATATTTGAAAATATTTGTAATTAACAGTGAAATTGTCCCCTGTGATTGAAATGAAATATTAGCACATTTTATTGTTCAGATATCTGTGTGTGTGTGTGTGTGTGTGTGTGTGTGTGTGTGTGTGTGTGTGTGTGTGTGTGAGGGCTTTTAGCCCCTCGTGACAGGAACGAAGTGCAGTAGACGAGGTGTGTGACGAGCCTCTGTACTCACTGCTTCAGCTGCAGGGGTGATGACACTTGGCTCTGAATAATTGCCCGCGGCGCGTCTGTGCAGCTCCCGCAAACTTTCCTTAATTAGGACCAGTGCCAGGCGTGACAGGAGCGTGGGAGCAGGAGAGAGAGAGAGAGAGAGAGAGAGAGAGAGAGAGGAGAGAGACGGGAGAGAGAGAGAGAGAGAGAGAGAGGCGAAGGAGAAGAGCCAAATATATTTTCACAATTAGACTCCAGGATTCAGATTTTAGATTTAAAAAAAAAAAGCATTTCATTTTAGTACAAATTAGAGCTGTTTTGTGGAGGAGTGCAGTGGATGGATGGAGGAATGGAGTGTAGATGATGGAGGATGGAGGAATGGAGTGTAGATGATGGAGGTGAAGGAGTGTGGAGGAATGGCGGATGGAGGAATGGAGTGTAGATGATGGAGGAATGGAGGAATGGAGTGTAGATGATGGAGGAATGGAGTGTAGATGATGGAGGAATGGAGGAATGGAGTGTAGATGATGGAGGAATGGAGTGTGGATGGCTGGATGGAATTGAGGAATGGAGTGTAGATGATGGAGGAATGGAGTGTAGGTGATGGAGGAATGGAGTGTAGATGATTGAGGAATGGAGGAATGGAGGGAGGGATGGAGTGTAGATGATGGAGGAATGGAGGGATGGAGTGTAGGTGATGGAGGGATGGAGTGTAGATGATGGAGGAATGGAGGGATGGAGTGTAGGTGATGGAGGAATGGAGTGTAGATGATGGAGGAATGGAGGAATGGAGTGTAGATGATGGAGGAATGGAGAGTAGATGATGGAGGAATGGAGTGTAGAAGATGGAGGAATGGAGTGTAGATGATGGAGGGATGGAGGAATGGAGTGTAGATGATGGAGGATGGAGGAATGGAGTGTAGATGATGGAGGAATGGAGTGTAGATGATGGAGGAATGGAGTGTAGATGATGGAGGAATGGAGGAATGGAGTGTAGATGATGGAGGAATGGAGTGTAGATGATGGAGGAATGGAGGAATGGAGTGTAGATGATGGAGGAATGGAGTGTAGATGATGGAGGATGGAGGAATGGAGTGTAGATGATGGAGGAATGGAGTGTAGATGATGGAGGAATGGAGTGTAGATGATGGAGGAATGGAGGAATGGAGTGTAGATGATGGAGGAATGGAGGAATGGAGTGTAGAGATGGAGGAATGGAGTGTGATGGAGGAATGGAGGGATGATGGATGGTAGATGATGGAGGAATGGGGTGTAGATGATGGAGGAATGGAGTGTGGATGATGGAGGAATGGAGTGTAGATGGAGGAATGGAGTGTAGATGATGGAGGAAGGAGGAATGGAGTGTAGATGATGGAGAAATGGAGGAATGGAGTGTAGATGATGGAGAAATGGAGGAATGGAGTGTAGATGATGGAGGATGGAGGAAGGGAGTGTAGATGATGGAACGGAAAAGGAATGGAGTGTAGAGTATGGAGGAATGGAGTGTAGATGATGGAGGGATGGAGTGTAGATGATGGAGGAATGGAGGAATGGAGTGTAGGTGATGGAGGGATGGAGTGTAGATGATGGAGGAATGGAGGGATGGAGTGGAGATGATGGAGGAATGGAGTGTAGATGATGGAGGATGGAGGAATGGAGTGTAGATGATGGAGGAATGGAGGAATGGAGTGTAGATGATGGAGGATGGAGGAATGGAGTGTAGATGATGGAGGAATGGAGTGTAGATGATGGAGGAATGGAGGAATGGAGTGTAGATGATGGAGGAATGGAGTGTAGATGATGGAGGAATGGAGGAATGGAGTGTAGATGATGGAGGAATGGAGGAATGGAGTGTAGATGATGGAGGAATGGAGTGTAGATGATGGATGAAGGAGACAGGAATGGAGAGGAATGATGATGTAGATGATGGAGGAATGGAGGCATGGATTGTAGATGATGGAGGAAGGAGTGTAGATGATGGAGGATGGAGTGTAGTGTGGAGGAGGGAGGAATGGAGTGTAGATGATGGAGGAATGGAGTGTAGATGATGGAGGAATGGAGTGCAGATGATGGAGGAATGGAGTGTAGATGAAGGAGGAATGGAGTGTAGTGTGGAGGATGGAGAAGGGAGGACAGTGTAGATGATGGAGGAATGGAGTGTAGATGAGGGAGGATGGAGGAATGGAGTGTAGTGATGGAGGATGGAGGTAGATGTGGAGGATGGAGGATGGAGTGTAGTGATGGAGGAATGGAGTGTAGAAGATGGAGGAATGGAGTGTAGATGATGAGGAATGGAGTGTAGATGATGGAGGAATGAAGTGTAGATGATGGAGGAATGGAGTGAGATGTGGAGGATGGAGGAATGGAGGAATGGAGTGTAGATGATGGAGGAATGGAGTGTAGATGATGGAAAAGGAGGAATGGAGTGTAGATGATGGAGAATGGAGGAATGGAGTGTAGATGATGGAGGAATGGAGTGTAGATGATGGAGGAATGGAGTGTAGATGATGGAGGAATGGAGGAATGGAGTGGAGATGATGGAGGAATGGAGGAATGGAGAGTGAGATGAGGAAGGATAGAGGATGGAGGAATGGAGGAATGGAGTGTAGATGATGGAGGAATGGAGATGTAGATGATGGAGGAATGGAGGAATGGAGTGTAGATGATGGAGGAAAGTGAGTGTAGATGATGGAGGAATGGAGTGTAGATGATGGAGGAATGGAGTGTAGATGATGGAGGA